>JAWQUT010000177.1:600926-620523 GCA_033807755.1 Ellobium chinense
CCCCATCCCATCCCCAAAATCATATTCCAATGATCCAGCTTATCAAAACACTCACTGTAAACCAGTTCGCCTCATTAGGTTGAATGCACTGTGAGATGGTTCAGATAACGACACGATAATGCAACTTTTTAAGCTCAGCGCCTGTTCATTTCGCCCTCCTCGGAAGTCACCCCAAACTCGAATCACGTTCATCTCATCAAAAAATTTACGGCTTTCCCTCATTAGGTTGTACACACTGGGCGATGTTCTGATTAGGTTGTACCCATTAGGCAATGCTCTGATAAACGCTTTCATGTATTTAATCCCTATTCCTGGCTCACAGTAAATATTTCCCTTATAAACTGTACACGTATTCCAAGTTCAACAGGCCAGGTGGATCAATTCAACGAATGCACCGGAAGTTGGAGAACCGCCATAGAATCAAACATTTTCAATGGCAAACTCTTCGAGACACAGGGCCATCATTTCTACGGGGTCGATGGAGGATCTACATCCCTCTCAACACCGGTATCACGTGATTAACACTGGCCTATATGAGGGAACTCCTCTCTGTCCATGCTAGGTACTTGTAGCCTTGCCTTGCATGTAGTTTACTCTCCTCCCCTTTCTTATATTGACCCAAAATCACATTATCTGTCTCCTAATGATCTTGTTCCTAGCCTTGACCATTACAAGCACCACCTTGCAGTAGTTTGAAATGAGCGAGATACGTTATCATAGATAAGCTAGAGGACATTGCTCAAAAGACACATGAGGAGATACAGCGTACGGAAAAGAATTAGGACATGGTAAGACTCGGACCCACTAAACACTACAACTGTCGCGTCATCAGAGTGGTACAATACCCAATAATGAGTCTCCTAAAGCAAAGGGAGAATTACAGAAGACTTCTAAAGAAAGCAGGATGGCCTCTCTCTCTACGTATTAAGTTGTAGTAAAGTGCTCAGTTTCCACTGCCCTTGTTGTGTGCTCTTTGGCAATGCAGTACACGGCCACTCTCAGCCGTTCACCGTTTAGAGACTCTACTTCCACAATTCCAATTCCTTCTTTCACAGACTGATTAAAGAACTCACTGAGTACACCTGTGCTCAGCCTCTTCTGCAAATCTACACTAAGCTTTTTTTTCGTTTTTGTTTTTGTTATTCAGGTGAATAGATATCAACTAGAATAGATGCTCTCGATTAAAAGTTCTGTGATGGTTCCAGATCCTGGAGATACAAAAAGAACGTTAATTGATCAAGGCCTAACAATAACAGGTTTGTCTGAACATTCCTTGCATAGTTACCTTCATCCAGGTGATAACTGAATACTTATTGTCTTCCATTCTGGTGCCCAGAATCGTAAAAGCGTCTCCGATACATGGCAAAAAGAAATGATGAAGGCGCTTGTTGACAACACTGTTTTTGATACCGGAAGTCGTTACGCACACGCTTTCGGTGCACGGCATTTATCGGTGTTAATTTGAAGATATCTGCCGGATGTTTTGGTTGTAAACTGGGAAGTTTATTTCGCATGAAAATATGCCTGTCTCTCTGGTACTCCCTTGATGTCCTCATCAGTACGTAAAGTAAATTTCAGACAAAGCCATTGTTTTCATGTAGTATCTAGACTATGTATGATGATACTGCTCCATAATAGGTTGTATACCAGCTATTGCAATAGATAAGGATATAATAATAAAATTTAAATTGTCTTGGCACTGGACTCACAGCCAGAGTGCACACTGAGCTTCAAATTTGGTGGACCTTACAGGAGAAGCCTTTTATAAATTCAACAGAAAATGTACCCTTACCGCAGCCAAAGCATCCAGAGTCTGGCTTTTTTCCCCTTAAGATTTCAAGTTAACGACCTGCTATTGTACGAGACAATATATCACAGATCACATACATTCACTTTGTTCACTCTGTCTACGTGTGAGAAGAGACATCGATTTAACACAAGTCATAACTCAAATGGAAATAACCACGACTTGCTGTTAGCACAGTGTGAACAATCGAACTATTAAGACATTGACTTAAGCTTTTGAAAAAAAAATAATCTATACCTCTTTTCTTGACCCATTATCCACGGTCAGTTAGCTCTTAATGCTATATACGGGGGAACATATAGAGTAGCCAGTTGTATGATGCAGGACCAAAGAAACTGGGACGTCAAAAGAAGCAGCTGTAACAACGATGAAACAACGATAAAACCAGAGCAAATGACGATAACAACACTACTGACGACAACAGCCAAAAATGAATTTAACTTTGGCCCTTAAGGTTTTTGTTTCTTCCTTTCTCCCACGACTCTTTGTACTATTGACGGCCCAAATCCATTGACACAAATGAAAAAAAAAAGGCCACGCTGCATTAAAGTTTCAGTCTCGCAATCACATTGTTGTGGAAATTGTAGCCCATTGTTATGAAAGACACGATGGGTGTTTAATTTCGAATTCTTCTTTAGACCTCTATCACAAACATCGCTACTGAAAATACAGTGCCGATGGTGTAATTTACTTAAAGGGGTGCTTCTAGATCGTGAAGATCATATAAAGTTGCTCATTCGTCTTCTGGGTTCGCTGCTAAATACTGTATCTTCATAAGTGCGTAAAATACATGTTTACCTGCATTAATTCATTCTATGTGTAAAGAGCGAGTTTAGTTTATTCTTCTTCCTAGTTGATAATTATAGGTTTGTAAACCTTAAAGTGATTCAAATTCAGTACGATCTGGTCCATGAAAGCATAGAAAAACTCCGACATAAACAGATGAGTTACCATAGGTAACATTTTCACAGCTTTCACCGACAACATTCAATATTTGACCCACATGACGACTTTAAAGTCATTATTTTAAATTGTGCCTCACGGTGTCTGGAACCACAAACAAAAGCTCAAAACAAAAACAACGCCACACAACCTCGTTGGCTCAGAATAGGATGACGTAGCAAACTTTACAAAATAGCTTTGTGAGGAACTGAACAACAAACCAAATATATTCATGGCCTTTATCGCTTTCAGAAGGCATGGTCGGCACATTAATATGAAGGGTAGGGCATGATTGCCCGATATTTAAAACAAATATATATCTTGACCAATTTGACGCATTTTCTCCCCTCAGTTTATTAACAAAGGCAAAGAAACGCTACCCAAACACATTCCACTTACCAAATGCAAACTCTTACCTTGACTTAACCCCCCTCCTCCCCTCCACATATGCACTGTTTTCATAGTTCGGACGCCTATGACAGAATAGCGAACGAGCATTTACGCATCGTGTGACTTCACGGCACTGCACACCCTCGTGCCCATGGAACAAAACTGCGTATATATTTTAATAGTACCGAGAGAGACAGTTTTGTGATTTTTTGGACATTGAATCCGTATACAAAGGCATCTCATGGCATACATCATAGTGTCAGTCTATCATGCTTCCTGTTTCAAAGCTTTGAATACACATTTCTGTATACCTTCATGGTTTGTGTATTATCTATGGACTGGTTTGCTTGCTGTCAGCTGAATCTTGTGAATCATGTCTCTGTTGTTGTTTTTTTCACGCCTTATAACGCACAAGACTAACACCCCATTTTACAAATGGGCAGGCAGGCAACGCAGCAGCGGCGAAAGAATACCAAGCGCACCGAAAGGTATCATAGACGAATGCATTAGACTCCGTGAAAAAGTTGGACGATTGGCGAGTCGGGCGGATTGAAAAGATCTATCGGAGATTGTATTTCGTTGCTATACACATTCTTTTTTTTTTAAAAGAGTAAAAATGATAAAGAGGACTGATGTGTATAGTTACCTTTTGTGTATTTTTCTACGAATTTAGGTGAAAACCGCATGCTTTTACGTTACGTCGTTCTCAAGAAATCTGTGATACAAATTTGACAGGTGCGTTTTATTAATAGTGGGCTTTAGCTTCATCAAGTTGTTGTTCCTTCTGTGAAATTAATCATTAATCATTATACCCTATAGGAATACAAGCCTTAAGTTATAACATGTTCCGTGTGCGTAATGATCGATGGTGATCATTGATGCCAGTTATGTATCTAACCTATTTCCTACAGCAAGCCAGATATTTGATCTGAATCGAAGTGAAAGACCCCAAACGCGAATGTGTTTTTGTTCCAGATGTTTTAACATCTACCCGTCTTTTGACATGTATATTCTTTCATGTGTCCGTGCTCGCTTAAAAAAAAAAAAAAGAAATTGATCAAGTCGCTTTGTGAGCTCTACTGGACTCGCAGCACCGGACTGTTCAGTCCGCATACTCACTTTTCGAATTTAGAATTAGATCTAAGGTGGGAAATCAGTCGAATATAGCACATAAATCAAAGAAGTCCCGATGTTTTGTTTTCATCACATTATGATGCTAACTTTGATGTAGAAGTCGCTGCAGTATATTATACAAATAACAATAAAGAAGAGGGCTTATTCTATGGTTTGTCCCATCGCTACGCGACATTCTCATAAAATATATTTTACAGTAACCAGTGGCCGTACGCTAATTAACGTACTGTGTTAACTACAGTGAACACTACTAATGTTTTGGGAGTTTCCCGTGGTTACCGCTTTGCATTAACTAACATAAGGATTATCATACGGCCATAGATGTTCACCATTTATTCCCTTTGGATGATTAAAAGTGACGGGTTGTTTTTTTTTAACCGTGGATGTGTTGCTGTATCCTACTATCAAATTATACTCAGTGGATCTTTTTTCCTTTGTGTAAGGCCTGCCTTTAAGACAGAGGTGTCTCAGTGATACGATATTCTGTGACAGAATGAAAAGTCGTGGTCAGCTGTCTATAGTGGTGGATAAGGCTCTATACTGATTCATTACTTGGCCTAGGGAATATCGACAAAGACGACGTGACGTCCGGCAAAAACGCAAGCGACTACGACACAAATGATCAAAATGTTGAAACGTTTGCCATTCCTGTGGATTTACTTGACCTGTTGCATATTCTTGTGTTTCGCTTTCGCACTCGCTTCCGGATATAGAGGTCAGTCGGTTTTGGAGTATTATCGACGACACCAGCTCTGTGATGCCAGAACAAAACTTTCTAATGGTTGCATGCGAGAGGTCAAACAACAGGTCAGTGTGATATGGTGCTGTGTACAGTGTACCTTGACGCGTAATTGTACAGGTGCAACTTTGGACGTCGTTAATAAGATATGCTATCACCATACAACCTGTGAATCCGTGAGCGGTTGCACCCGGGAAGATTCACTTTTTCACTTTTTCCAGAAGATGTCCAACACCCCAACCGCGATCTACCCGACCACCACTACCACCACCTCCCCAACCACCGCCACCCCAGCCACCACTTCTACAACCACTACCACCCCAACCATCACCTCTACAATCACCACCACCCCAACCACCACTTCTACAACCACCACCACCCCAACCACTACCTCTACAATCACCACCACCCCACCCACCACTTCTACAACCACCACCACCCCAACCATCACCTCTACAACTACTACCTCCCCAATTACCCTCTCTCGAACCACCATTTCTCCAACCCTAGCATTCTCAGCCTCAACTTCCCCAACCACCACATCCTCATCCACTTCCCCAACCACCGCCACCTCAACCACCAGCTCTACACTCAGTATCCCCCCAACTACCACCTCTAGAATCACCATTGCCCCAACCATCACCTTCCCAGCCTCAACATCCCCGGTCACCACCTCTTTAATCACCACTTCTACAACCACCATCACCTCATTCACCATCTCTGCATCCACCACCACCCCAACCACCACTTCTACAACCACTATTTCCCCAACCATCACCTCCCCAGTCTCAACATCCCCAACCACCACGTTTCCTACCACCAACTTCCCACCCACCACCACCTTGCCAACCACCACTACATCCACAATCACTACCTCCCCTACCACCACCGCCTTAACTACAACTTCCTCCCCAACTACCACTTCCACAACCAATGCTCGCAGAACCACCACCTCCCCACCCACTACCACTTCCACAACCAATGCTCGCAGAACCACCACGTCCCCACCCACCACCACCTTCCCAACCACATCCACAACCACTATTTCCAGAACCACCACCTCCCCCACCACCACCGCCTCAACTACCACGTCCTCTTCAACCACCACATCCACAAGCAAAGCTCCGATAACGCTCAAGCTCACTACAGTTTCAGGAAGCAAATATCTGCCTATTGAAGAGGCACAGGCAGTAGCAATGGTATAACACAATCAACCACAACAAAAGCAATAACAAGGACAACAACAGCTACTAAATCCTCGCGCCTGCCAACAAAGATGGACATAAGATATCCTGGATTACATCTTCGCCTCCCTTCAGTTACTTCTCTTGTACGGATGTGACTATCGCAGCCATTCTGCTTGCTTGACTTAGACCTGGGCAAGAATCGACCCTCATTAAAGCCCATGCATGAGCACGACCTCATCAACATTTTCGCACGTCACCTTTAAGATTGTAGCTGTTGGCCCTATGCACTACTGACATGCTGTAATTTATACATCATTTAAACTGTCTCAGTGTCAGTGAACTCACCTCCCCGAAACAGCCAGCCAGGACAAACAATCCCGTTTTGCTCTGGCTTGAGAGTGAACTCGAAAGTGTGAATGCCTGATTAATGTTTAAAGTTATCAGTAAACAGGCACTGGGATTGGAAACATTTGCAAAGTGAAACGAGGATGTCGGCCAGCCTGGTTCAGCCAAGTGGAACGTTATTTTTGGTTTTCCGGAAAGGTCAGTTTCGATGACATCTTTGACATTATTATATCAGCATTTGTGGCTGATTTGTGACAACTTTCATACAGTATGTGCAGTGTAGTGTGCATTGTAAAATTTGTGACGACTCGTTGTCTTAAGAGAAGCGCGGACTGAAAATTGAATAATGTTTTGAGACAACATTTAGTGGAAAGATATATGGATTAACATCTTATCTACATTAATTGTCTGGAATAATGTTTTACAGCTTACCGAGGATTAACACTCTGAATGTATACAGTACTAACTTTTCGGAAAGTTTAACAGAAGCATGTGTATGTATGACCAGGGAAAGGCAAACACATCCACAATGAGAAAGAAATGTGAGCCTGACTGATAATTAAGCTGTTACATGTAATCTGGAAATTGTGCCACCGGGGAGTCCTTAAACACTGTGGAAAATCAGTTTTGAGAGAAAAGTCGGTCAAATGACAGTCAACATTGAAAATATAGTCTATCTCCCTTGCCAGGATTCGAATCTCAGACTCCTCAGCTTGCAAGACAAATTGTGCTGACTGTATTACAACCACAGAGGCGGTTACCTCCCAGTGGTTTCATCCTATCTAAACGTCAAGATTCTTTCCAGCTACTCACTTACATTATATAGAATTAGGCTAGGGCTTATTTCCAAAATCGACAAATCAGAAACGTCTATGTATGTTCAACACCAATCAGACATTTGAGAGATTGCGCATTAACGATGGGGTCTCTAGTCTTACCATCGTAAGAGTATCTTTAGTGCATCGTTGCTGAATGCACCCTCAGTGAAATTCAACATGCAAAATTAATTTAATTCTTACGATGGTAAAAGATCCCATTGCTAATAAGCAAGTTCTCAAATATTCCGCGGTATGCACTTCGGTAAGACATTCTTTGTTTCTAGAATCAGCATTGCCGTAATTGGGATGTTTCCATATTCCTGCTCCAGCACTCATCGAAGAACACTGAAGTATGCTCAGTGCCATGGACAAATGGTAGACTGATTGATAGATATTCTCGGTTTTCTACAGAAGATGCACAGCCTTCGCACCGAGTAAACCAAGTCTGCGGGAGTGTATGTACACAATGGCATNCTTTTTTTTTTTTTTTTTTTGAAAATGTGTATATAGAATTCTTCAGTTTTGCTTGAAGGTATTCTGTAAACCTCAATTTAAAAAAAAAAGGGGGGAGATGATACCGAACAATTCACTGTTTTAAAACCAAGATTTTGACTTATGTAGGTACATGCTGGCATAGATCCACACAAACTCTAGAAGCTTGTTTTCGGGCCCGCAAAAGGTCGACGTGTTCCTCAAATCTGCAACGTTGCTAACAAAACTTCAAGACTTATTTCCGTAAATTCAAAATACGAGATATATTTTTTCTAACATGAGCTTACTGCATACGCCCACACATATGCTTTCTTTTACCAAAACTGCGTTTACACTATAAAAATGTATACGTATTTATGAGCATTTTTTGTTTCTGCGTGAGTGTGATAGCTGACGCAGTTACTCACTCCTGAATTCCATCGGTTTTGTTATACAGATTCTCTTTCTCTCCCCCCCNTTGATCAAGACGCCTGTATGATATCACCTGTGCTACAGATCAGAAATATTTTCTTCCGTTTCTACCTGTCACGTGTAAGCACTTAGGTGAGTAGTACTTAGGGATGTAGTTCAGATGTTGCAAGCTGGTTACGGGCGATGTGACTTTCAGTGGGGCACAAAGATTCACTGGATTTCACGGATCTTGTGCAGCCATAATTATCTCATATTGGTTTTAGGGAGCATGCATTCAAAATACTTGGTTATTTCTCGAGGGAAGTCCTTAGTTCACCCAATTTAGTTGGGATTTTGATCTTCTGAAGTGAGTCAAATAATCAATCTTACGTTACACGACCACGTGTTGCATTAGTACGGTACCCGTACTTTAAAGATTGTATTTTAAAATGGCATGGACTTTCTTTTACTCTTGCGATGCCGTTATGCCACGAAGCACAAATTCAAAGGCTTTCCTGGGTTTTATTCTCCAGACTGGACAGTCCCTAAAACTGATGTCACTTTCACTGAATAAGGCAGTAGAGATTCTTGACTCTCCCTTGTCATTGTCTATGTGTATCAGTTGGTCAGGATATTGGTCTGTTTTGTAAAATACATAAATTATGAGTTACGTAAATGATCATAGATCCTCTGTATTGTAGAAAGTGCATGTTTGTGTGTGTGTGTTTGAATTGAAAAGCTCAGCTGTAACTGTAACAGGTGTCACCGTTAAAAGAAAAAGATCAATGAAGGTAATCGTGTTATTGGTTTACAGTGATCATCATGATTACGACGATGATGATGACGATGCTGCTGGCAGATTGGTATTGATGCTGCTGTCCTGTTGTATCCGAGGTCCACTGTATAGCTAAGAAACACTGTCATATTATAGTGACTGGCTGAATGGTTTCTCATTCGCGTACAGAAGAATGATGATGATGATGATGATGATGATGATGATGATGATGATGATGATGGTGATGATTCATTGACTTGATGCTACATCATGTTGCAATCCTTCCTATCATGAACTCACCTGCGTTGTTGATAAGCACGTGGAGTGATTTTTCATTCTTGTTAAAATCCTCGGCAAAGTCCCGGATGCTTCGCAAACTGCCAAGGTCGAGGACAAGTGCGTTGACATGCTGGTTTCCGGTCTTCTTCCTGTGGACACACGAAGTGATGAAACCGACTCACACATACATGTAGATCCATCCTAACGGTCATGGACAAAGAATTTGGTCAGGAAGTGGTCATTCCATGTGCTGTCAGTGTCAGTCACTTACCATGAAGACAAAGTTATAGGTTAATCTGACCCATGTATGTCTAATGAACGGAGGCGGATAAAAAAACAAACAAAAAAAAAAACAACAAATCAAAACAAAACAAAACAGGAATCGACAAAAAAGTATAGGTTAAGAATAGATTACTTATTTTGGTCTCTGAGTGTTTGCAACTAGATATAGATGTGGTATTTACTGCATATGAGAGTCAGAACATAAAGCTGCTCGGAAATAATACTGTTGTAGGCCCGGAAAGTCATTTTTGGGCAGACGACAGTATTAATCCCGGATTGCGATATCTGAGTGATTTTTCTTTTCTTGAGACAAATTATATGCCACGTTTTGTGACCTGCTATGCAGGTGCATAGTCAATAAAGGAACCAGAACGGAAAAAGGTGGTCTGGATTTCAAGGCTTACTGTAATTTTTGTCCGTCTCTGTCTATTGGGCAGGCATGGGTCAAAAGCCCACCCCACCCCTAAACTATCCCCAAAAAGCCAAAGATCATAATATTATGACTCCATGGGGTAGGGGTCTCTCAGTTTCATGAGGGGGGCGGGGGGGGGGNACACCAGCTGCCTTCCCATTTGATCATGTGTATATTTGTTCAGCAAACTATTTATTTATTTTTGTCAAGGCAAGAAACCAAGAGAAGGCTACTAGATCTAGGAAAAGCAAGACTCATAAATGATCATCGTAGCGCCTATAACAACGACGTCCTTCGCAATTTGCGAACCAAAATCGATGCCAAAACATATCATGATCGAGCACAAATGAAGTAGTACTGCCTTAAGCCTCCTATACACATACGAACTTGAGGCAGTCAACAAATTAGTTAACAACATCATGTACAAGAAGATAGACTGGATCTAAAGTACACTTCAACTTAATTAGTTGGCCAACTTAGTGCGAGAAATCACGTTTAATTTCGTGTACATGACGTCAATAACCAATCAGTTGCCAGCTCAATTTGCCATGTGCGCTTGCGCGGTGCCATAAACCTTTGGTAAATGCCGGGAAAGAAATGACGTCATTAGTTTTTGTCATAAAACAAATCTCCCGACAAACTGGCAGGCACCTCAGGAAATTTCCACAGGAAATGCCCACCACAGAGAGTGATAATAAGACGATATGGTATAAAGACGAAGCTGTATAGCTCACCTGATATTTCTGGCTACTGCCTCCACCTTGTCTTTATCCCGACCTGTGATCAGGACCCGGGCATTTTTCTTGGCCAGTTCTACCGCAGTCGCCTTTCCTAAACCGGTAGTTCCACCTGTAACATGAAATTGAGAACGAAATAATTATTACACTGACACCAACCAAAGGACGAAGTTGATGGAGTTTTCATAATCTGTGCCTTGGATTTGAGAGACTACGCACCTTTTTTTTCTCTTGTCAATTATTTTTTTTTTCTCTGGAGGGAGGGTGGAGGGTGGGGTGGGGTGTGGGTTCTGTTAACTTGAACTTGTTTCATGATATAACTTTGCCTGATTCTGACGGAAGCTGCCATTAAAAATATAGCTACATGTGTCGTAATATGATATGACTTCATCCCACCGATATAATGAGTTTGTCACTGCCCCTACCGCTGTGAGGTGAAAAGCTGCATCTCCTGAAGGAGGCTGCATCAGTTAAAAATAGCCTCCAGATATCAGAATATGCATTCTTGCCTTTATCGGTGTTTACAAAACTGTGTAGTGGAGGTTGCAGACAGACAGATACACGCACATACATTATGCAAGGAGAGCCATGGACAGACAAGACAAGACAAGAGGATGGATGGATGGATGGATGGATGGATGGATGGATGGATGGATGGACGGACGGACGGACGGACGGACGGACGAACAGACGGACGGATGGATGGATGGATGGATGGATGGATGGATGGATGGATGGATGGATGGATGGACGGATGGATGGATGGATGGATGGATGGATGGATGGATGGATCAAAGGTAGCTAGAGCGAAAGTCAGAACGAATGAAACTGCTAGGGCCAGACTTATTCATGCCAGATTCCAATCCCAAAGCCATCCCCTCTAGTCCTCTGTGTTAGTCCTGTGTTTGTTGTAGTGTAAGAGTGATGGAAAAGGTTAGACAAACATGAGAAATCTATCACACCTGCAAAGTGAGCACTGTGCTGACGTGTGTAGACAGACACCCCAACAAGGTGTGTAAGAATTCGTGAATAACAACGATCGAGCGATTTTCGACTTCAAATCCTTAGGCCAGGGATTCCCAACTTTCTTGGTCAGAGTACGAGGGCGGATTAAAAAAAAGAATAAATTTTAATAAAGTGAGTGCATCTCTATATCCTATACAACGTTTCTCGTGATACCGCTCCAAATTTTATTGTTATTTTGCAACCAACAGGCCTCTAAGGATGCACACTTCCAGAAATTTGAGTATCTTTATTGTCCCCTGCAGAGACTCGTCCATGTCAAAATTCTTTCGGTTTTTAAAAGCAATAAAAGTCAGGTGGAGCCATGCATTGCAAGTTACTATAGGCTTAGGCGCGCGAAGAAGAAGTTGCACTGCGAGGAGAACAGCTTAGGCCACTATCTCTTGAGAGATGTGATTCTTGCATTGTCCTGAAATAGATCATTCTGGGACATTCATCTTGCTGCGAACATTTCCATGTGTAGGATATGTGTCAAAATAGAATGCATTGAGCTAAAACTAATCTCGATTGTTTCTGTTATGTATCGGATGCTTACTCATTTATCAATTTACAGCATGCGCTGTACAGTAAGCGTGGCTCTTAATTCAGCTGATGCAGCTCTAAAGATTCCTGACCAAGGGTTCTGTCATGCTTTATGTCAAAGACACTTTTCTTTATAGCTGAGGAAAGTAGTCATCTCAAAGTGTAACCACTATTCCCGTCCGCCCTCTCTCCCGGCACGAATATCCTCAAGCCCATCACCATTTTATTGACATCCATGATGGCGGCATGTGCCATTCGTCCTACTGAAGATGCGCGCCCCTGTCTAATTTAGAATATCACCATTTACAAAGGAAAAAACTGTATCGTAAATAAATTTAGTATGGTGTCATGAAGCAAACTGTAGAAGACTCTGATATATTCACTTTTATTTTCAAAATTCACATGGATGCAACGAACTTCTTTCATCCACTCTAGTAGTCTTTGACATTAGTGTAGGTAATCCCAGCTATCCTTTCAGACCAGCGAAGATCCAGTGTGTAGTGAAGTAAGGTCAATCGCGAACTGTAATTTGTTGATTTTGTAGGTTGTTCGAAATCTCCCCTCCCTCGGGAATTGGCATGGTGCCTCCTACCCCCCTACCCCCCCCCCCCCCCCCNAAAAAAAAAAAAAAATCCCGTTGGATAGCCTCGCTGTATATCTTTGTTTTCAGAATATCTCGCTCTGTCAAAGTCTGTGACCGTGCAAACAAACAAACAAAAAAATGCTTTTTCAAAGCTAGCATAGTCATAAAGACCCTTCGAAGTTAGCCATAAACACCCGCTTTTGAACAGATTTACTTATTCGTGGATGGAATTGTTAAAGGTCAGAACCAATTTATTGCTGAACACCGTAACAGAATACCGCGAAGTTACCTGTGCTCTGTATACTAGTACATGTACTTTGGGATAGACAAACCTTTTGACCCTTGGCTTCACCACACTGCTCAGGGTATGGAAATGTTAAACAAGACCTTAAAGTTATTAGTATAAGACTGGTAGTTAATGATAATATTTATGAAGATATTTATGGGCTTAAGGCCTGCCTCTAATGATTGGTCTACTTAATCACCTCCCAGTCTCCACCCATCTCCAACCAGCAAGCCTTCAAAACCCTGGAAAGCAGGAATCGAAAGACCAAACCTGAATACTTCAAAATCGTGATCTTGTAATGATTTCGGTATAATTTAAATCAGTTTCTTCCTTTCTTTCTTTCTTTCTTTCTTGCTTTCTCTTTTCTTTCTTTCTTTTCTTCTTTCTGTCTTTCTTTCTTTGTATATTTATTCTTTCTCTTTCTTTCGTCTTTCTTTCTTTCGTCTTTCTTTCTTTCCTTCTTTCTTTCTTCCGTCTTTCTTTCTTTCTTTCCCTCTCATTTATTTTTTTCTTTCTCTCTCTCTTTTCTTTCTTGCTTTCTTGCTTTTTTGCTTTCTTTCTTTGTATCTTTCTTTGTTTCTTCCTTTTTTCGTTCTTTCTTTCTTTCTTTTTTTTTTCTATTTTAGGCTACAAACTCCACCATCGCCGTTCTTAAGAAGTCTCAGATGGTAGGCTCAGTTCCTTTGTTTCAAGAACGGGCACCACGATTCCTGGCGCGACTCCGTTCACTAAGATGCTGAAAGAATTGCCATAACCCGAAGTGTGGCTTCATTGTGAATAGGTGATAATTGTTATGGAAACACATTTTCACAGTGCTGAACATTAATTATTTCTTCAGGTGTTTTCGCAAGTTACAGAGAGACCTGTCTAGAGTTGTCTGGAGTAACAACATTCCAAAATAACAAATGTTGTAGACTTTGTGCGCATAGGTTACGCGAGAAGCATTTTATGTATATGTCTTAAAGGGACAGGGATAGATGGTTGCTTCATAACCTAAAAAATCAAACGCCAGGACTAAATGTGTGGCACGCGATCTCGCTTTTTGACGTCACGCAGGCGCGCGCAGTTTGACAAAACCAAGATTCGCGTGACGTTTTCTCAGAGATTGTCAGGCGAAAGAAACAATATCCACACTTTAAAGTTTCAGAGAAAAATATTGTCGACTTGTTAGGCAAATATATAGACATTATATGAAGGCACATTGTAAGAAATGTAGACTGAGCACACGATGTCCAGTCTCCAAATATTAAATTTAATAATGTGCTTTTGCCTCGACCCGATCATGGGAATTATGCGGCCGTGTTGGTACATGTGTTCCCGTGTCTTAATCTGTGCTGGTATAAATCCTGTCCCATTTACAAGCGCCGCTTGTCTCCCTATCGATATAACACACAAGAATAGCAGTGTGTCGTCCTTATCGATAGGCCTATAACTGACTAGAAATAGCCGCGCATAGTCGATGTAACACACTTAGAATCGCCGCGTGTCCCCCCTATTGGTGTGTAGCACCCTAAGAATTGCCGCGCTTCGCCTCAGGCGATTAATACACTAACACACGCCGACTGTATTGATACACACATACGAGTATCATCACCGCGCGCCACTGTACCCGCCCACCATTAGATCCTCCACCTTCTTTTCGTTTGTGTTTCCTGCGTAGGCTACACGATGTTTTGAGTGAAAATGACGTCACACAGCGAAATTAGAGAACGCGTTGGTTGTTTGCTGAAAAGTCGGGGTTGATTAACAGAGATTTTGTGTATGTTCAGTGTGTTGCGTTCCAATTACAAAGTGTTTAATTTCAGGACTCAGTGAGCCATTACTCTGATATTCTTCCATACTCCTTTCCAAAGATGCCAAAAGAAGTTTGGAATTCGTCAATACATTTTTCTTAGGAAGCAAACATTATTGCTTGAGACATTTCGTACATTTTGATTATGCAATTCAATAAGTCAGTTTTATCAATTAATGCTCTTTGGACCTAGAAGGAGCCAACTAAGGGAAACCAGAAAAGGAACCAAAATAGGTCATTTGGCTCAAAAGAGCCAAATCTGGCACCTCTGTGCTCCTGTTAAACACTTTAGCACTTCGACGCACAGGTGCTTTAATAAAGATGATGATACTCTCTCTCCTTCTCTGTAAAGACGCAAACCCTCTGCCTTTCCCCCTTTCTTAATTTTCATAACGATTAGTCTGGTATCTGTTTTCGACACATCCGTAAGTAGTGTACTTTTCACTCTATTACTTACGTCTCGCACTCGTTTGTCTCTCTGCACTTCCTGTTATTGTTTAGTGTTGATGAACTTTGAGCAACGGAGCAGTTCACTTCACGTCTCCTACAAACACACAGGTAATGCATTTAGCAGAGGTTTGATAAGCTTTTCTCACTCTAATTTCTCTCTCCATCTCTCTATCTCCCTCTCGCTTCCTCTCTCTGTCTCATTCTCTTAACCCTAGCTTCCTCTTGCTTCACTCTTTCCATCTTTGATTTTAATTATTCTCTACCCCTCTCTCTCTATCTCTCTCTTTTTCTCTGTATGTCTTCAAAGCATAATATGTCTCTGTTTCTCTCTTACCTTCCGCTTTTTAACTGCATCTCAAATATTCTGTTGCGCAATATTTTATTCCTTTTTTTTATTTCTCTTTTGCGCATAATCTCTTTTTCTCTTCTCTAACTGCATTTCATATTATCATATATCCTCATAAGTGGAGACACATGCGGGAACACAGTGACTGTTAAAGAAACTACCCACACACTCTGATGATATGCTGTGAAAAACACGGTCAGAGGCATGGTCTAGTGAGAGTCGGGGCAAGGGGACTTAAGGAGCACAGACTCTTGCTGGCAGCACGAACTTCGAAATCTCTCCCGTTTGTAAGTTCCCTCCTCCCCCCCCCTTCCCCCTCTATCTACGCCATTGCTCGAACCTTACAAAATACAACAGTATAATATTTATTTTCACAATCTTCCCGTCAGCCTGCCAGGAGTGATGATGCGCTATGAAAAACGAGTTTCGAGGTTGCAAGAGACAGCTTCAACATATCGCAGCCTATTTCAGATTAGCTAAGGAATACTCATACAGACTGGCGAAAGACAAAAAGATAACAGGAGAGGGAAGTGCAAAACAACACAGCAAAATTCCTGTGCCAAAACGTGTGATCGCCATCCTTGAAAGTCATGGGCGTAGGTAAGCGTTCCACAAAGTGTGGGTACGGTCTTAATGAAATGGATTGCCTGGTGGTTAACTAAGGAGTAAGGGGGGGAGGGGTTAATTATGAATTCTTCAAGATCTAAGAGCAGGGGAAGAAGTGCTGCATCGCCCTTCATGATCTAAGCCTCTCTTGACATTAGGGATCTGGAATGCTGTTTAAGAAAGACGATTCATCAAACCGACAAAATATCACTGTAAGGTAAGACAGCTGAAAGGTCAAGAGATAAGTTTCAGGATCCAGTGTATGGATCTTCAGTTCCCATTAATAGATTATCGCAGATACGCTGGGATGATGCTTCATACTTTTCCAAGGATAATTGCTTATAAAGAGTTTAGAAAGCTATAGACACTGAGAGTTGTTGGCACCAGCATAGCTTTCTCTCGGACCCATAAAGTTTCTGGTTAAATGACGTGGCTGACTGTTTGACTGTATTGCTATACCTTTGAGTACCTCTACAATAGTCATTACTGATGCCCTGAAAATAACGGTTGCAGTTTAATAGGCTGTTGTAGGTTTGGAGTCGAGAGTTGAAGGCTTTTCATGTGTATTTGGTGGGTAAGCTAGAACGTCAGCCACATCTTAGTTAAATAATTATTAAAGTTAAATATGGTAAAATAGTTACAGTAATTTACTTTCGGAATCGGAGATGGCTGCCTGCACGTCTTGTAAAAGAGTAGATTTAAATAAAATCCGCCAAGTAACCCTGCCCTTGAACTCTTCTTAGCCAAGAAACAGAGGGAGAAAACAAAAGCAAAAACAAAATGTACAAGAATTCTGAGCCTTTCAAAACATTGTTTTTTAACGGCTCATTGAATCACTCAACCTTATCAAATGGTGTTACAGGGAAAACTTTTTGTGCTGTTTCGTCGTATATTATATTTCTGCCCATGTATCACAGTTGTGGTCTAGGCTTATCTCAAGAAACTTGTTGAACTTGTTAAACATGTATTTTCCTAAACCAGTGATACAGTGCCATAAAAAGGCGGTGAAAAGCTATAAAAGGTGTTATAAGAAAGCGCGTGATGTCATTTTGTTTTGTCATTTTGTAGCTGCTGTCTGATTCATTTTGTCCATGCAGTGAGAAAGGGTATAATCTTAATTCCGAGAATTATGGTGTAATTTATAGAGATAAAGTACAAGCTCAAAAGAAGCAACAGAGTAAAGTGAAACATTCACAAAAAGACGCATTGTTATCACATTTGTAGGTGAGTCTTTTAGCTGTTTGGTGAATAACTGGATCATGGTTTGGACGTAAATTATGAAAGAGCACAGCAGTAATCTGCAGCAGGGTTGGGCAAATTCACCACAAAAGTCAGTTCAGATCAAGTTCAGTTCACTAAGGGAAAACATGCCCAAGATCAAGTTTGGCTCTGTTCCATGAACTTGGCAAATTTCAAATAATATCACATACTCTTGATACTTGGAATTGGCATTCGTTATGATTTTGGAGGTGGATGTGAACTGAACTGAAATTTAGGTAGAAAATTAAAGCTCAGACCAAGCAGCCAAAATCGCTACAGTTCAGATCCAGATCAGTTCGTCGAAATTATCTATTAAGCTCAGATGAGGTTCACGCGAACCGAACTTAGGTTCATGAACTGCGTTCATAAGATCTAAATGGTGCCAATCCTGACCAGTGGCCGTAGGCATAATGCAAAGGTTAGTTAACGTAATGCGTTGATCACAGTGAGCAATACGTATGTTTTGGGAGTTTCCCGTGGTTACCGCAGTGCGTTAACTAACGTAAGCATTATACTGAACATACGGCCACTGATCGGAAATGATCACTCTCCAATCGGGTCTTCCCGGGCTGGTCAGTTTGCGCTCGCAGGCTTGCATGGTTCCCATTCTCTTGTTGTTTGGCTTCACCACAGTGTGCGCGGAGACTTCGCCTGAACTGGATTTACACGGAATGATAAAATATGTGAAAAACGAAAGAGAAAACTGACCATATCGGACACAGTACCTTACATCTTCAGTCTTGTCTATAAGAGAATGTGTGACGAAAGTTCAGCCTTTTGATGGCGCGACGGCCGCATGAAAAGACTATTGTCACTGTAATACGAAGTTTCTTTGCTAACCCTCACATGTCAAATGCTGCAAACCTCTCCAAGTCGTTAGTTGAACGGGTAAATGAACAAACTAATATGTTGTAAATATTCAACTACCGAAACCCTGAACATTATCAGCATATGCCTAAGAAATAGGCGGACAGCAGCAAGAGGTCATAAGTCACAAAATATATAAGATTAATCGGCTCTAGCCTCAAACACTAACAAAGAAGAGAAGACGGATCTCCAGGATCGGTTTTACCTCCCACGTTTTAATTTACTTTTAATCATTCATGTAAATGAGTATCTAGCCCTTATCACGACAGGCACGACCTCTGACAGGCACACCCATGCCACTGTTTTACAGATGCACTGAGCTTCATGCATAGACAATTAGACTATTCTACAACACAAAGGGAGAAAGCTGAATGACACTGGCCAGTAATCAAAACTCGATGAAACGAGTGTGGCGATATCAGATTGCCCCCGCTTAACCCTAGCCACACCCCTTCCCCCTTGCCCCCTTCCCCTCTTAACATCGCGTTCAGATTCCCGGGAGGTAGAACGAAATCGATTTCCAATTAATCCTGATTGCTAATCGACCACCACCACCACTACCTCCACACCACCACCGCCAATAACAACAACAACAACATAATAATATAATAGATTATAATATTGATAATAGCACAAATAACAATGGTGATAATTAATCTCTCTGTACGAACAATGATCAATGCTATTTATGTTTTATCTGCAATGTACGATATGATTAATTTTTTTTTATCACTTTAGCTAAATTAAAGAGTTGTATTGTTGTTTTTTTGCGGGTGTGGGGGTGGGGGAGGGGGAGGATAATTTGACAGGGCAAGGGTGCTCTGAAATCAGGTGCAAGCTACCTTTAGGGTGATATGAAATCGATTGAGATTACGGGTAGGCCTGGAGGGGAGGTAGTTTGAACTTTTCACACCGGCATGAAATCAATGTATAAAATTATAGAACGGCGTGGCCAATTAATGGTTAGAGTGCCATTCTTATGTTGAAATTGTCGTAGGTTCATTTGGTCGAGTTGTAAATGTCCCGCCAAAGCATTTTATTTATATTTTCTTCAGTCCGCCGTCTACATATGGGTACTTGGCTGCAGAGAGAGAGAGAGAGAGAGAGAGAGAGAGAGAGAGAGAGAGAGAGAG
>JAWQUT010000177.1:621201-656615 GCA_033807755.1 Ellobium chinense
TATTCGGCGGGGATGAGGGGGGGAGGGAGGGAGAGAGAAAATGTCAGAATGCTAGTGTTTAGAGTTTGTAAACTAACAGCGGCACATAACATCCACAGAGGTCATAAAGTTGTTGATTGATATTCCCTTTTGACGTAATCACGTGACTAAATATTTACTTCGATACGAGGTTTGTACATCTCATTAAAAAAATATTTATACGTCAGTGTCGTGTTTCGAAGGACATAAACTTGCTGGCAAAAGATGAGCAAATTTCTGCACTTATCGACAGAGAAGCGTAGGAGGAACATGTTTGTCTGATTACACTCAAAGCCAAGTTGTTTCTGGAGGGATTCCAGTGTTGGCTTCCTGGAAGTGGCGGTGAAAATGTTTTATTTGGGCAACAACAACAAAAAAAAAAAGTCATGCAAAAGATGAAGATAAAGAAAGGATTAGATATGAGTTGAAGCAAAGATAAAAGTTGTAAACATTAATCAGTGACTTTCACAGTTCGTATTAGGGATAAGCCGTTAGATCTAGATCTATATCCTCGGGCCTATATAATTTCCCACGTCATTACGTCACGCTCATTCCACATTTGCTTAAGTCAGTTTTGGGGGTATTGAAATATTTAGCACTCTCAATCTGTTGCTCAAAGCAAAACAATGAGGCAGATGTGGTCTAGCTTGTTAAACTGAGATGAAATAACAAGTCAAAACTCTACATTTGTTTTAATAGGAAAAAAAAAGATAAATGGAAGATCACAATTAAAATCATCAAAAAAAAATAATTTCGGCAAATGTTGAACATGCGTGACGATCATTAATACATTCAATTTTCACCGTCTCAGGCCATGCAGGCGGACATTTACACGCGAGGTGCTGAGGCACAAAGGGATCTCAGAGAAATATGAGAACTGAACAAAGTCAGTGGAACTATAATATTCTTCATCGTTATCTCACTCATCCCCAGTTTTTTTTTTTTTACCCTGCCTTTTCGTGCTGATAGATAAGACTGCTGCCAGACTATATATTTTCACAGGAACATAATGGCGAATTCTCTCCTGCTGATGGCACGATGAAAGATAGACCAAACAATCAATCTATGGCAGGTTAACTATAGCCGTACGCAGGTTGAGCCAATCGAAATACTGTAGCGTACGTACCAGGGGAGGAGACAAAAGGGGTTACAAGCATGTACCTCCACACAATTTCTATTCAATCAAGTTTATTGATTTGAACCCAGGTTACAAAGATGATATACGGGTAATCAAACATCGACATGCGTGGGAAATATATTGTCAGACAAAGCAACTGTTTTCAAAATTGTTAGTGGAACATTTTATTAACGGCTTTATGTCGATGGAGAATGTGGCAAGAATCAACGGTGGTATGTATGCTAATAGATGAAGCAAAGACAAAAGCATAGCAAACACCATTAGCAAGTCAGCGAACTTTTTCCTTGCTCTTTCGCATCAGTTGCCGCCATCTTTGCTCGCTTAAACACTCATATTTTTGTTGCTGTCCTCCCTCGTTCCCTTCAATTATACCCGCGGAAACCAAACACAGGTAGTCCAGTGTACTTTGCCTATAAGCGAAGGATTTCGAATATCAGAATGATGAAAAGTTATGTGTATGGCCCGATCTCCATCTTGCTTCACCTCACACGCACTGTACTTCTACTTTTCGCGAACATTCTAAACGGCACGACAGGTATTAGCAAACAAGATAAGGTAAAGAGTACACGGGTAAAGGGATAAGATAAGAGTAAAGATGTTACAACAATGATTATATCATTTTTTCACTTTGGAGAAGTTCATCTCCTCGTGTGGTGTCATTGCAATCAGTTGTTCAGGCTGTTCACAGATTATAACCAGTCAAATAAAAATGCTGCCTATTTAGATAAGGGAGGTTATTTTAGCGTTGATGTAATTTTATTTTCGCCCATGGCCAATCTCAACACATGTACAAATACAAATTTACAAAACATTTCTTTCCATCATCTGTCTGTCTGTCTGTCTGTCTGTCTGTCTGTCTATCTGTCTGTCTGTCTGTCTGTCTGTCTGTCTGTCTGTCTGTCTGTCTGTCTGTCTGTCTGCTTGCATACTTGTTTGTCTGTCTGTCTGTCAACATCTATACCTGGACTTGAACTGACTTGCACTGTCTGTCTGTCTGTCTGTCTGTCTGTCTCTGTCTGTCTGTCTGTCTGTCTGTCTGTCTGTCTGTCTGTCTGTCTGTCTGTCTGTCTGTCTACATCTACATTTAGACTGGAATGCTGTCCATGTAAACCGTTAATCGAAAAGCTCGTATGTTACTGGATCAAGCAGCCATGAAGATGCCGATTGCACTTGGCATAATAGTACACAATTACAGTTCCTATAAAATGAGAAAATTAGCCATGGGGAGGAGGGGAGGGTTGGATTTTGGTTTAAATGCTGAAAAAGACGCAAATACTTTTGCAGACTCGGAAAGGAGGGAGTTTTACTACTCACGTGTCAATTGTGACGTTGATGCTAGTTACATACGTGGCATGTCTAGTGTGAAAAAGGGCCTAAAATCTTGGGTAGCAACATTTGCTAGGATAGTGCTAAAATTCTAAAACCAGGACGAACCGTCAGGTAAAAACCTTGCGAATAACCGAAGCACTTATTTCTATAAAAGGCTGGGTGCATCGGAAGATTTATTCTTTGAAAAACGATCCATTCCCCTGCATATCTCAGACTTCCGGTGAGTTATGCAGGGGAGATTAAATATATGACATCTGCTAAGCAAAAGCAACGAACATAAAGAAAATTACTTCCTTTGCGTGTATTTACTTATGTGTGGGCTTCACTCTTGTGATAGTGAGAGATCCTGTTGTTAAATCAACAGTCGCATAAATTATTACCTTCATTTTGGCTCTAACATAAAAACAAGAACAGGAACATGATTCAACTAATCAGACCATCTAACATACTCATTTTAAGTTTTTCACATCTCCGCCTACCTCCAGTATGAGTACCAACTCGCTTGATTTTAAATCGACGATGAACTACAAAATATAGGTTACCTTTACCTGATTGTGCACCTGTTTTCACGAAAACGGGATCACGAGGCCTAGACGAGCACTTGAAACGCCCATAGGTATGTTAAAAAAATTCAACGCATAAACACGCCGGGAGGCCTTGCAGAACAACTTTACGATACAATTTTTAACGTGGGAATGGTTTTTCAAGAGGCCAACGATGATGGGATGTCTTTGTGCCCTGCTTGACACTTCTCCGCGGACTTGTGAATACTCCAGAAGGTTAGACAAGAAGATAATGCTTGTCTGAATATGAAACAAAATACTAATCAACGCGTTTTCGTTGTCCTATTCTTTATTCCTCTTCCTCTTCCGCTTCTTATCATTTCAAACATGGAAAAAGTCATATACACAAACAAAAAATCCGGGTTAAGGTTGAAGTGAGGACTATGGTGAAGCTGACTCATGGTATTCCATTTTCAGTGGATATTTCTCTCTCTCTCTCTCTCTCTCTCTCTCTCTCTCTCTCTCTCTCTCTCTCTCTCTCCCTCCGCTCCCCCAGTTCCATCTAGTCCCCCTAAAGTAGCTAAAGCAACAATATTGAACTGAGGCAGCTAGGCAGAGAAACACCACCCCCCCACGAAGAATTCTGAAGCTGCCAGTAAGTAAAGACAGAAACTTGCAAAGATCAGGAGATCGCCTACACAGATAAACGCCTGGAAACACTAACTGGGACAAAGATATTCTGCTGACAACAAATTTGGCATGAAATGAAGGACGGAAAATAATTATGCACTCACGTACACGAAACAGAACAGAACAAAAACACAAGAAAGAACAGGAAAACAATTTGCGGTTTACTCATCTTTTGACCTACTTTGGATTTTGGCCTGTACACAAAGAGAATGAATATCGAGTACACATTGCGTAGGATCACTTTCGAGCGCGGATATGGGAGATAAAACCTGGCGCAAGTCAACAGTTTGTGCAGGATGTAGGATGTGAGTTTGAAAGCGGACAAACCAAAAAGAAATGTGAAGAGTGTCAGTGTTACATGACTGACTGAAAAAAGGCCTGAAATATTGGCTTTTTTTCTCTGGACTGGGGTGGGGGAATAGGAAGAAGAGAGAAAATGACCTATTTTCTCCTTCACGTGTCTTTGTTCCAGTCTGTGACATCTCTGCGAAGTGTTGTCAGCACTGTTCTCCCATTCCCCCCCTTGAGCTCCTTCTCCATCATTGCTGAAATATTAGCTTTTTTTTTTTGCTCTGGATTGGAGAAGAGGGTGGGGGGAAATTAGTAGAAGAAAAAGAATAGGTTTATTTCTCCCTCCCGTGTCTTTGTTCCAAGCTATGACTTCTCTGCAAAGTTTCCTATGCACTTTTCCTCCATACCCCTCCTCTTGTTCATATACATGAGCATCTCCATCATTGTTGTCTTAAAAGAAGATCTTCCCTGCGTATCTACGTCTGTCTGATCGTATTTTTGTCTTTGCCAGAGAATTACCATTAAAAAAAAAAGTCACTTGCCAAAAGAGTACCATTAAACATTTAAAACTGCGCTATCCGATCGGAGAACAAACCTCGCCTATAAACGGCCGTGGACGTTGCCTCTACTTAGATGGATTTACTACATATTTCAAATACTAGACATTTATTTTATCATTTTTGTTTACTGCAGACGTTCGCAGCGGTGGTAAACTAGGGATCTGCAAAGTTTCTATGCAAGATGAAATGTTTTACTGGTGAAATTCAGAAACAGCGAACTCCTGTGTGATCTCCCTGTGCGACAGAAATCAAATTCGTGAAGTGTCCCATCATCCCTCTTCTCTCCTTTTATCTCCTGTCAGGCTTTCAAACATATACAAGTAAAAGAATCGCAGTATTTTTAAATACTGGATCCACTAAATTTAACAGCCTCTCTGTCTTTTGGTATGTTGGGCTGGTTCCTGTCTGTCCGCCTCCTTCAAACCAATCTGTCAGTCTTCCTGTCACTAACGAGGCGGCCGGAAGCAAATGGACGCAAACTCAACCGTTACTGCAGGAACTGTTAGGCTTATCCTGTTTATGCCAGTGACTCACATCGACGCGTGTGACCAAAAACAGCTCCTCGGAGAGAAAAGCCACCGGCTGGAACACCGATTGGAAGATGTTTATAACAAAACAAAGCCGTGTTCTCTTGCAGTCCTCTAGAAAATCTGCTGATAAGATCTATTCCTCAGAGATTCATATATTTTCTGAGATGAATTTGTCTCTCTGAATGGAAAGGCAACTATTCTTAATACTTGCTTCCACCTTCTCGTTGATAAGAAGGGACCAGCATTTTTTTGTTATAAATGCTTTGAAAACATTCTGACCGACGGAAGAAATATGCTTTGATATCATTTACACCATGCGCTGTTTTAGTATGCAGTTTCGGATTAACTCACAGCTATTACAGAAGCTGTTTTTGCGCTATTTCGGCCGTCTGCTTTATTTTCAGGCAAATTTCATTTATTTTGAACACGACTTAGGAAGAAACTGTCATGTGAAACACGTCATCCATAAGCTACCCGATGCCGTTTAGCAGCATGACTGAAAAACAATTAGCTTTTCCTCGAGATTAATAACAACAACAACAACAACAACAACAACAACAACAACAACAACAACAACAACAACAACCATAAGAATGCAGTTTCGTATTCCGCTTCTTCATGCTATTATTATCCCAACAGGGCCGATCACTCTCGGGACTTTCTCAACTGTCCAGGGAGCATACAGTGCCGCTGCCATTTACAGGCACCGATCACTACTATTCTGTCAATCTCTTCCACTGCCTATAGCCAGGTACCCATTTTACAGACGGGCGGACTGAGGAAATGAGAGTGAAATGCTTTTCCTGGGCACTGACAGCACAACCATTATTGGAAATTGAACCCACCACCTTTAGATCTGATCTTGAGTCCAACGCCGTGACCATTCAGTCACGTTGCCCCACAATTGTGGAGTCATGACGCAGTGCTAATATAAAGCACAGAGCGCTCTTTCCCTTATCTTCCTCCCCCAAAAGGGACTACTTCACATCAGTGAGTCACTCAGCCGGGTTTCCCCCTCTGCCGGCAACTCTAGACAGTATTATGGAAGCAGTCTACAAAGTGTGCTGTTACATGAATGAGGCAGATATAACTTGCACATTAGCTCATCTAATTATCAATGGCAAAAAAAATAACAACCAAACCTCTTAGAATTGCAAAAGTGCACGTAATTCACTCACTACCAGAGAGAGATAAGGGTCTCAGACTAACTTTCCTAAATTATTAGAAGCAATGTTTCTCTCGTTGGCATCAACCGCCAGGACGAATCGACCCGACAGGTAAAATCCTTGCGAATAACCGGCGCGCTTAGACTATTTCTAATATAAGGACGGCTGGGTGCGTCAAAGATTTATCCTTTGAAAAGCGATTTTTTTTCTCGCTGCATGTCTCAAGACTTCCGGCGAGTTGTGGGGGGAGGGTCTGTGTCATCTTATGACCGGAAGCAACGAAGATGTAGGCAATTATTAATTCGTTTGCTTGTAATTAATTACTTGCGAGTATCGCCCTCACTCTCATTCAAAGGACAGCGAAATGAAATCGTCTTCTCACACTCTTGTCCTCTCTCTCTCTCTCTCTCTCTCTCTTTGCCCTCCCCTCCCCTTTCCCTAAGGTCATTCATTCTACAAAGTCTCAATTACTATATCAGTATTAACACGAACATTCAACGAACAGTGAAATGGAATCCTCTTCTCCCACTCCTGTCTTCTCTCTCTCTCTCTCTCTCTCTCTCTCTCTCTCTCTCTNTCTCTCTCTCTCTCTCTCTCTCTCTCTCTCTCTCTCTCTCTCTCGCCCTCCCATTCTCCAAGGTCATTCGCTCTGCAAAGTCTCAAGTATTAACTGTAGAGCAAGAGTGGACCATCACACATATTTGCGACTTTGGTGGTAAAGGGCTCTATAAATAGATATTGACTCAATTTTGCTGTAAATATCGGACAAATTGCGATTTTAGCTTGTGGGGGCTTCAAACACCAATTCTTCTCTTTTACGAGTCTTTATAACTCAATGACAATATAAACTTTAAAATCCCTCAGTTTCTCAAAACACTGCAAATGTGGGATTGATCATCTTGCTCTACAGCGCCCAAATAACATCTGATTAATTAGGCCTATATGAAACATCATACAGTAATAATAATAACTTCATTTGTCCTTTACAGAAAATATGGCTTGACCTGGTACAGAAAAAAACATTTCACACTATATAACATAATCTCAAGATTAAGAAAAAATTCTTTCTGCAGGTAAATAATATTTCGAATAAGGTATGCGCAAAAAAAACAAAAACACAACAATAGGCTTTAGCTGTTATTATGCATTGTCAAAGACAAAGTGAATTTTATCACATAAAGTTTTACAGGTGAATTTCTATCACTGTGTGTCAGCCTTCGAAAAGCAGCCTTGAAAACCCCAGCTGCTCGCGCGCATGTTTGTGAGACTGCGTGTCAGCGCAAAAGTCTGTATGTTCATCTGTGTGCATGTTTATGTGCGCTCGCCTACACATCGAACAGTTCTGCCCATCTGGCGGGATGATGTAAACTTTTGCTCTCTTAACATTTCCCTGCAGCAGCACAGTTCTGATCCTGCATTCCTGTGAGTACCGGTGTCTTGCATTTACCTCCAGGCTTAAACTTCACTCCACCTTAGAAGAGGTCGCCTTTGTGCCATTTGCCAAGGTGATACCAAACGCCGAACACAGAACAACGTACNTCAATTACTATATCAGTATTAACACGAACATTCAACGAACAGTGAAATGGAATCCTCTTCCTCCACTCCTGTCTTCTCTCTCTCTCTCTCTCTCTCTCTCTCTCTCTCTCTCTCTCTCTCTCTCTTGCCCTCCCATTCTCCAAGGTCATTCGCTCTGCAAAGTCTCAAGTATTAATAAACTGTAGAGCAAGAGTGGACCATCACACATATTTGCGACTTTGGTGGTAAAGGGTACTATAAATAGATATCGACTCAATTTTGCTGTAAATATCGGACAAATTGCTATTTTAGCCTGTGGGGACTCCAAACACCAACTCTTCTCTTTTACGAGTCTTTATAACTCAGTGACAACATAAACTTTAAAATCCCTCAGTTTCTCAAAACACTTGCTCTACAGCGCCCAAATAACATCTGATTAATTAGGCTTATATGAAACATAATAATAATAATAATAACTTCAATTGTCCTTTACAGAAATAATGGCTCGGCCTGGTACAGAAAAAAACATTTCACACTATATAACATCATCTCAAGATTAAGGAAAATTTCTTTCTTCAGGTAAATAATATTTCGAATAAGTTATGCGCAAAAAAACCCCCCAAAATCACAACAATAGGCTTTAGATGTTATTATGCATTGTCAAAGACAAAGTGAATTTTATCACATAAAGTTTTACAGGTGAATTTCTATCACTGTGTGTCAGCCTTCGAAAAGCAGTCTTGAAAACCCCAGCTGCTCGCGCGCATGTTTGTGAGACTGCGTGTCAGCGCAAAAGTCTGTATGTTCATCTGTGTGCATGTTTATGTGCGCTCGCCTACACATCGAACAGTTCTGCCCATCTGGCGGGATGATGTAAACTTTTGCTCTCTTAACATTTCCCTGCAGCAGCACAGTTCTGATCCTGCATTCCTGTGAGTACCGGTGTCTTGCATTTACCTCCAGGCTTAAACTTCACTCCACCTTAGAAGAGGTCGCCTTTGTGCCATTTGCCAAGGTGATACCAAACGCCGAACACAGAACAACGTACAGTAACGACGAGAGGAGGGCGAGGGCTGTTGTTACGACGCCAAGAGAGCGTTTTATCTCCTGCAGATTTCGCCATTTCACATTATTTAACAACCAAGAGAAAAAAGCTTTTATTTTGAAGTTCGAATCTCTTTCGGATCTTTATTGCAGAGGCAGGCTTGAGCATATGGCCTTTCCTGGAGTTACGATCATTTTGCACGTTACGGACCAGACATGAAATTCACATCTGATTCTAGTTCGCAGTGTGCAATACTATCATAACATCAGAAAATGCCATATGCACATGCCTACCTCAGCTATAACGGTTCGTAAGAGCTCCATACTGAAAATAAAAGCTCTTCAATGCAGCATGTGTTTATCTCTTGTGTGTCTGGATTCAGGGTCTGGAAGCTCATAACCATGATGATAATATTAATATATTGTCAACACGGGCACTTGGAAGTCTCTATACAGCACATTACATTTAACAAACAGAAAAAAGGTTTCGTATCACTCGCCCACCATATATACAGCTGTAGACGCGGACATGCATACATGAACCCGCATGAAAGCCGCTCGCGCACAGACAGACAGACAGACCATCCTGCATAGCTGTGTGAGCATATCTGTCTGTCTGTCTGTCTGTCTGTCTGTCTGTCTGTCACAAACTCAGACAGGGAGTTACACCACACAGCTTATCTAGAGCACGTCGACTCCTCAAAATAATGTGGAAACAGGAAATCTCTCATAAATGATGCCAGACGTAAGGACAGGTGTAGGCGTGTGTTAAAATGTCTAAGCAATTAAAGAAAAAGTAAACAAAGCGCTGTAAGTACCAGGCAGTTTATAGACTGCTCTTGACAACATGCTCTTCCTCTTTTTCTCTATCTCTGTCTGTCTGTCTGTCTGTCTGTCTGTCTGTCTGTCTGTCTGTCTGTCTGTCTGTTCCCAAAAGCGGGAGGGTGTGGGGGAAGAGCGCTAGAGACAAAGTAGGGAATGGGAAACGAAAAAAAAAAAGAGAGGAGGAACAGAAGGTGAGGTAATTTTAGGGGAAACATGATAAAAGAAAGTAGACGAGGCGAAAGCTGTTTTGATGTTGCATAGAGGAAGGTTGGAAGGATGAGGTTGTGAAGGAATGGAGCATTCCAGGATTGAAAGTAAGGAGTTGCCAAGATTTACCTCGCCCCTGGGTACCAGATACCTTAGTACCGCCTGTTTCTCTCACTCACTCACTCACTCACTCACTCACTCACTCACTCACTCACTCACTCACTCACTCACTCACTCACTCACTCACTGTCTGTCTGTCTGTCTAACTGTCTGTCTGTCTGTCTGTCACTTTTGCTCACATTTTCCAACACTATTAGCAATAATTTTCGTACAAATCACCTGAGATACGTTACGACACTGGAAGAATAGACGTACTAAGCAACACTTTGAGAGACTGCACTGTTTTATAAGTGCATCACATAAAGTACATGTGTAATGTGATATGCCGACTGTTATGGAGAAGGTCATAAGGGACAGGTTAACCATGAGGTAGGAAGAACTATTGCCTGAAGGACTCAAGCACTATTTCCAAGGACCCAAGGACTTAACATCTAGGATGAAGAGTCATCATAATATCAAATAGTCACTAATTACCTTTCAAGATACGTTTTGCAAAATCAAAGCTGACTCAGAATATGGTTTTACGGGTGACATTATCAATCTAGTGAACGCACATAAATTCGTAAAGTTTTAAGTTTTTGTTGTATTTAACCCTTCGCAGTACGCCATGGGTCTTCAGAACTAAAACTTCTAAAAACGCTTCTAATCATCTTATTTAGCTTGAGATTCCAGGTATTCCCCAATTATATCACGTCTCAACTTTCAACAGTTTAAAATTATAAAATGTGCATGCATGTGCTCACAAGTGCACACGCATTTCTACTATCCCTATACTGCATTATGTTATATTCTGTAGTACATAATTTAGTACATATTTAGTTATTTCTAATTGGCTAATGTCATGCTCCGTATAAGCAAAACTACTATAGGCGAACAAATTCACTACGGGATATATAATCCGCTATGGAACAGCTTAGTGTAAAAAATCGTTAAGTTTCATGTACATATACCATCGGTAGGGTCCCAAACGTAATGCAGATTCGGTCTTCACTTGTAACATTATTCATTAAATATCTGTGCCGCGCTCAAATGTGATCTACCACTAATGGACCCCGTGTCTTTTTATACTGTCATACAGGGGCATATCGGCATGAATTGCTCTAAGGTTCGCACCATTCTAATCCGGTCCAACATAACACTGCTATAGTACTAACTGCCACCAGAAACAGCGTGGGTTTAAAAAGTCTGGACAACATTCTGGTCTTTAAATTATTTTCTTTAAATGTTAGGCACACTAGCTTTTGTATCGTGGTCTTGATGTCGCGTTGTCTTACTGGAGTTGTTCTATTTTTGCGAATTTGATTAGCCAAGATCGCCTAGTTAAATGTTTCACAATCAAACTCACATTCGACCGATCGATTGATCGATCGATCTTTGCTCAGATATTCAATTTTTCAGTCCCATCTCCTCTTTCACTCTAAAGAGCAAAAGTGAGTTAAGGGGACAGGAGTAGTAGATGTTTGCTTCACAGCCTGAAAAATCTACCTTATTCTTTCAAAAACTTTTAATCACCTACAGTTTTCCTTCCGTCTGACCACTTCTGAGAAAACATCGCTGGGATGACTAGACTTTCAACCTGCGTATGTCGCCATCACTCGTACTGCCTGACCTCTTAAGGCTGCACACGCGTATTAATTTTGAGGTCACTTCGGTTAGACTTACAAGGAAGGGTGATCTATTTATCACATCATTTTTTTTCTCCCTCTCAGGGGCCCAGTGACCTTAGCTGTGGCCTGTTCTAATGCATTTGTCACTTCCCTGGCCAGGTTAAATTAAAGCAGCATTATTTCGGGTCAAAGGCTTGAAAAGATAGGGGCTGCCATTGAGCTAACCCCCTGTTCTTTTGAAATAGCCTGAAGCCTTAAGTGGGTTTTCGTGGAGGTGGGTCAAACGAGGACACACAGTAAAAGAACTTTACTTGTTATGGGCTAATAAAAGTACTGTATTTTTTTTTTAGATCAGATGCTTATCTCCATTACTAGTGAGTGGGAATTGCCAACGAAAATAAAGGCTGGAGTGACGGCAATGGACAGTGCATAGTGAAATATAGCAAAAAGATTTGGGCGTGTGTAACCTTAAGCAAGAAAAATCAGCAGACGATTGGAGTAAGCATGTGCGCAGGCCGTATGGACCAAACGTCTGGTAGCCTATCTTGCTCTTTGACGTCACAAAGCACAAGTAATGGCGGGGTGGACAGGGTGACAATCCCGATATTCCTGCAGTGTTTTCTCAGGGACTGTCAGGGCTTGAAATTTATGACAAAATCATGTGGGCTTATTAGCCTGTGAGGTAAGCAACTAACCCTGTCCCTTTAAGCTTATGACCGATTGCGAAACCATATAACTCTTTTAGATAATAGTCTTAAATACTCATGGGACTTCGCCACCACAGAACCACGAACCTCTTTTGTCCTCCAGTACATCCACCTGATTCATCCCACACTCTCTCTCTTTCCCATACTCTTATCGCTCCTTTTCCCACTTCTTTCCCTTCCCTCCCACCTCTCTGCCAGCCTCATCTGCCCAGTAAATGGAGCTGTCCGCCCGATTGTTTGACAAACACACCTTCCTATAACCTAAATACACTGCGTTCACTTAGTGCACCATGTTAAGATGTGCATGTAAATCACCATTATGAGCGCTCCCCCCTCCCCCCCCCCCCNCCCCCCCTGGTCCCTCTTCTTTCCAACACTCACAACACAATATTCTGTCACGTGATCCTACTAAGTACCGGCTTAGCTATGCCATTGGTATATCCAGAAGTTGCGAGAGACAGGTAACTTCAAAGACAAGAGCGAAGAAGAAGGATCTGATAATGAATGGAATTGGATACGAAAAGGCTTGAAGAAATCAGTAGGAAGAAATTTACTGTCACAATGTGCTGTTCATGTTGTCAATTATCTAGAGATCAGAGAGTGAGAGAGAGAGAGAGAGAGAGAGAAAGAAAGAGAAAGAAAGAGAGAGAGAGAGAAAGAGAGAGAGAGAGAGAGAGAGAGAGAAGAGAGGGGTTAACTGGTTTGAAGGTCATAGTGAAATCGTCCTCCCATCAATCTACGGTAACTGAAGTATGAAAAGTTGATAGAGTACTTCGAATTATATGGTGGTTTGTACTTAACACAGATCTATAAGTATGAATGAATAGGACATTTTGTATCACAGAAGAAACTGGGAACGAACCGTACTATATTCTTCTATGAGGTCTACAACACTACCGTCGTATTAGCCTAGATGTTGTGAGGTCAAGCAAGCAAGAAAAGCCTTGTTCATCAGTGCGTTTCTAGATTACGTACAACAACTGTCAAAAATAAAATTCATCTCGTACTGTACAGATCGGAGAGAGAGAGAGAGAGAGAGAGAGAGAGAGAGAGAGAGAGAGAGAGAGAGAAAGAGAGAGAGAGAGAGAGAGACAAAGACAGAGAGATAGAGAAATACAGATAGAAAGAGAAACAGGGAGACAGAGAGTCAGAGAGAGACAAAGAGACACTGAGACTGACAGACAGATAGACAGACTACTATAAAGAGACACAAAGAGAAGAGAAACACGAAGAGAGAGAAAGCCAGAGAGACAGAGGTAGAGACTAAGGGAGAGGATATACAGGCGGTCTGGCGTGAAATCAAGATTTTAACGGGATACGAGCTTTTGCTTAACAGTCGCATCTAATGGTCATTAACTGTATCCCCTTAGTACAGGCCAGTGAACTTCACTGGCATTACTATCGTCCATCAATATGGCTACATACACGAGTACACTTATGCACCGTGTTTATAGTTCAAATGCCATTGCAGTTCAGTTTCCAGGACATTACGAGGCCTTCCCTGTTGTCTCTTTGGACAATCAGTGCGTTCAATGGGCTGCGGCGAGTGACCCTTTTGAAACAGAAAGAGCCTTTATTTCCAGACTGCCGGTGTCACACGCTTCGCGTCACCTCTATAACACTCTACGGTCGTATCACGAGAAAATGGTAGTTTGATAGCGTGGTCTATAATCCTGTTTTCACTGACCAGGCAAAAATCCAAACTGCTATTTGTAAGAAGGTGAACATCTCAAAACAAAATACTTCACTTTATCGCAGCCAACGCCTGATTATAAACCATTTTATAATGGTATATTGTATTGTATTCCCTAGATAATCACAACTCCTTATAATGCAATATTTTCCATCGATGAGTTGTGATAAAGCGCAGTCAAGTGAAATCACAATGTCCTTTGTCACAAGAAATTTTATGAACAGTTTACTGAACTTCTCACAGGGTCTCGCCCATGTTGATCTCATGCAACCTTTTCATTTGGCAACTTGCGCATTAACGATGGGATCGTAAGAATTACAATACTGCATCAGAGCTGAATGCATCCCTAATAGTGTTCAACATTGCAAAGTTAATGTCATTTGTACGAAGGTAAGAGATCTCATCGTCAATGCGCAAGTTCTATATTAACAGGAAGAGACTCAATTCCTCATTAAATTGTCACGGACTCTAAGAGCATGCTTCGGAAGATAGATCAGGGCTGGCTCCGTGCCGAATGGGTGAAGAGTATCAAGAATTCGAGGCTGGAGGAGATTGTATGGATTTTCTTGCCAGAAGACCGTGAGGTTATGAGAAGTGAAGAAACAGACCAATGGCTGGAGAAGCAGAAAGGAGCCATCCACTCACTTTAGACATGCAAGATGTCGTAATGCAGACTGAGGAAGTATAGGAGGAGGAAGGCGAAATTAGCGAAGATCACTTTAGAAAGGGATTAAAATGGAGTCTATGTAGATCAACAATGAGGGAAGGAATGTAAACCAGCATATCATCGAACTACTAATGTGCACTCCATTGGCTGCTTGAGAGGATGAAGCAGCTATGGGAATGTCCCAGATGTTGACTACGCTTAATCGCAACTCCTTAGAAGTTAGAAGGACGGGAAATATTGGTTGCAATTACACGGAATTGTTCCGTGAGACCAGCTATTTGTAACCGAGTAGCAGGATATGTTATTGTCTTCATCATTATTAGTTATAAAGGGGGAGAACCTTGAAAGCTAATTTCACAGGAATTTAAACCTATTGCCTGAATATTGTTCCCTAACTTCCACTTGTCAGTCTCTGTTACCCGTGACCCTGACACACTTCCCAGCTACTTACATACTGACCAGGTAAAATCGTTACGTCCACAACATTTTGAGCTCGTACATAAATTCCCAACTGGTCATTGTTACCTGACTAAAATTCTGAACAAAAGAATACCATATTTTATATATTATATGACTTTGTGAAACGGGACCTTGTGTCAATGTAAACGAACAAATCTACACGGACATAAACAGAAATAAAGCCAACGTAAATGAACAACCGGGGACCAACAGTTGTGACATCCAAAAGATGTTTGGCCAAAGGTGGCTCTGAAAGGTTCACTGAACTCTGTGAATACGGGGATAAAAACTCAACTAACTGGACCCGAGCGGAGAGAAGGCCATGGCAAATGGGATGAGGTAAGACATAAGAAAGAAACAACAGAAAAAAGATTCTAGACTGTGTCAGAAATGGTGGTAGGGGGAATCAGAATTAGTGTGACTGTGACCTTATGAAGTAAGTTACAAAAACTCACCACGTGTTTCAAAATCACGTAGATCTATGTCTGTAATAATTATTTGAGCAAATATATAATGTGCTTCTAGGACACGAGACGATTTGTGTGTGTGTGTGTGTGTGTGTGTGTGTGTGTGTGTGTGTGTGTGTGTGTGTGAGTGTTAGCTCGTCATGTTCAGAGCTGTAACAATACCTACCGAGTAGACTGTTGTTACACTTTGTACATCTTATGCCGCAAAGACTTTTAGACTGCGCATTTAGGCAATTTACCATAACTCTACAGTTTAAGATTTTATCGGCTTGTCGGGACTTTGTCATTTTTTGTAATTTTCAGAAGTCACGAAAACTATAAAAAGACTTTCCCCTTTGCCATAAGAGTTCATGATTTCAAAAAAAAAAAATTCAGCAGTTTGCATTTTAGTTACCACAACTGCATCAGAAAAGTGATTTTATTTTCAACTGGCTTTGGGAACTGCGTCAGTTTCAATTCAAACATAAAAAGTCCCCAAAAAACTGCTTTAGCCACAATCACTGTCAGTGTTTTGCAGCACTCTACACTGGATGTTTACGGTTCCAGGGAGTTTTGGTGGATCTGATACCCATGGATATGCACGTTTGTGTATTTGAGTGGGTGTATTTTTATGTGCACGCACGTCTGTGCCGACAGCTGCTAGGGTCGGAAAAGAAAAAGGCAAATTCTGCACGTTTGGTTGAAACTACGAAATCTGGTAAAGTGATAGGTGGATACGTATCCCCCATTTCTGGAACTGCTGGCTGGGATCCATATCCTGAATTACTTACAACAGGACAAGATATCAACAGGCCAAATTTCACGCCTTTAACCAAAAGTGCAGACTCAATTGCTTTAGTTGCTGTTCTTAACCTACACGGAGGGGGAACTGGGAAGCGGGGAGGGCACGGTGATTTATGCATGGGCATTCATGCAAAGGCAACACATGTATTCCAAGAGAAAAAGATTCATGGGCGGCAGCTGTGGCTCAATGTGTGTGTGTGTTGGGGGACGGGGGGAATGGTACTTGATAGGTTCAGGAGAACCTCTCGAAATATCATTCCAAGAGACCAGTGTGCGTCGTTGGAAAGTATGGTAGGGTAACAGATGAGCACTCAGCTTACAAGTCTAACAATTTTTTAATGGTATGAGCCCAGACCACAGCTGTAGTATATGGGCGAACAAAACAATGTACGACGGGACAGCACATGAACATTTAAAACATTATGGCTACTAAATTCACATCATTAATTACTCACAACGGACATTTACATTTTACAATTAACATGTAATATAGACCACTAACTTACACTAACAGGCTTCCACTTGTGCTTTTTTTTTTCACTAATTACTTGGTAGCCTATACCTTTATACGTTAACGTTAGGGAACAATACTCAGACAGTAGGTACCGATAGTTTAAAACGCTGTGAGTTAGCGCCCTCATGGTATAGTGGTATCACATTCGACTTGTAAACTGAGAGAGCTTGGGTTCGATTCCCGGTAGGGGCAGGCATTTTTCTTTTTTTTTATGTTAGATATTTCAGCTCGTCTTTTCAAAACTGACCTTTCATAGTAATTTGGTAAAATCCTTAGTAGCTCACTGTCCAGATAATATTATCAGATCTGACTCAAAGTTCTTTACTAAACAGAACATGTCTTTTGACCTGGTATCACCAAGACATAATTTCGAGTCTGTCAAGCGTTCAAGTCTGGGAGTAAATTCTGATACAGACAGTACTGGGCTCAGGACAAGAACATTACAAAGATTATGTGGATTTTATGAGGAGGCTACGTGAGGTTGATGTTTCCATGTGTACATATATTGTAATGATATATACCGCAGCTCTTTGAACAGGTCTGTGGATGAATAAGGTACAAGTTCACAAACAAATTTTATGAATTTTGCACTGCAATGGTTACAAGTTTAAACCTCTGGTGGAGGAAAAAGATGCGACTCGTCCGTTCCGAAAAAATGACAACTTTTCCTTGCGTTGTTCCACCATCACAAACATTTTCTGAAGTCCTACTTTATGGGTTCAAGACAAAAACAAATTACTCTAAGTGCAGATGGCAGGTCAAGAACATACAAATAAAGAACATCCCTCCTCCCCACGCCCCACCTCCCAACTGAAAAAAAAAGGCTCTAACCCATTAGAATAATCCATCTGAATAAAGAGTAATTGTATCGCTGTGTACAAAATTTCACCAAAATGTGAGCCGTCGTTTTTTGAGACAATTGTAGTGGATGTTTTACCCCCTCCCTCTCCCCCTCCCCCAACTTCATATTATACCTATTATGATATATCCATAGGTCGATGGTTTGCACCTCCTTCCGCCCCCCTCACCCCAGCCATAAAGCCACCATCCATAACAAATTCGTAATTGCTTGCTTAGCAACCTTCCGCATGCCCCTTAAGATATAAACAAGACGTCAGCGTTCTACCAGCGTTCCCGATAAACTTAAAAAAAAAAAAGGCGAAGGCAAATTAGGTAGAGGGGGGGGGCAGTCCACTCAACCGCAACCCCTGCTATCATGGAAGAAAATGCTATTAAAAGCAATTACGATTATCCGATAACGTTTACCTATTGAATACCAACTGAGAATGTTGCTATAAAACGAAGGTTGTGATTAATCGGACTGCGATGCGATCAAGCCAAACGGCGTCGACTGTACTAATATTATTCTAAGCTAATATGAGATGAGGAATTACTGGTCAGTGACCTTCCACTGGCCTCACCGAATTCCCGCATAAACACAACGCACCGGAAGTGTCAGCCCACAACACCACAAGCAGGTTACTCAGTCAAAGGGGTCAAGCCAAAGGCTTGATGAATACATTAATAGAAGGCTAAACCAGGTCTTTGTATAACACTCTTACTTAGGAGCCTGTCACTGCTCAGTCTCTGTCCTTCCTTTGCTTATAAATGATCCATAAGAACACTAGCCGGATTGTCTTCTCCTGACAAGGTTCAGCATCCGCCAGGGCTTTGACCTTACTTATAGCCACTAAATTAACACAACGCCTGCGGATTTTCCTTTTCTGCTTCGTGGGGTCCCTCCCCCTCACTTGTCACCCCCTCTCAGCTAGACATACACACAATAGTCACCTCGGTGCAATAAGTTTAACCTTATACCCGCATTTAAAAAATGCGTGATTTCACGTTTTCACACGCACTTTAAGGACGGGGGTTAGTTATTTGCTTCACTACCAGATTGTTTTTCATAAAATTTAAACCGCGTTTATTTTTCCCTTTCGTCCGACAATTCTGAGAAAACACCGCAGGAATTCGGGACTTTCGCCCTGCGCGCGCTGCCATTTCTCTTGCTGCGTGACGTCAAAAAGCGAGATAGGCTAGCCGACTATTGGTCCAGATAGTTCGCATATGCGTCTATACCAAATCGTCTGATATTTTTCTCGCTTTATGATGCCAGGAAGCACGAGTAGCAGCCGTGTACAAAGGGTGAAAATTACGACATTTCAGTGGTGTTTTCTTAGAAATAGTCAGTTTAAAGATTCTGAAAAAAACAATGTGTATTTTGTTTAGGTGTAGAGTAAATCTCTACCTCCGTCTTTTAAGGCTACGGACTGAATTGTTTCGCCGCTGCACTAAATTTGGTACATAATTATGTGACGATGATCTGAGAAATGAAACAATTTTTACGGTTTCCTACAGAATTTGAAAATTGTTAGATACAGGGTTATTGCACACACGTCCTCTCTCTCTCTCTCTCTCTCTCTCTCGCTTTCTTTCTCTCTCTCTCTCTCTCACACACACACACACACACACACACACACACACACACTCGATAACGAAAAATTCACCCAACTTTGCCTTAACTAAGTCCAATTGAGGAAGGCCGATACATATCGTCCGTGCCGGTGCAGATAATGTCTTCTTCCATAACTCACGTAAAACACAATTATCGCCATAATTTTGTTAAGAAGTTTAAACATCGGAATTCATGTGCGAATTCAAAATGTCGAGACCGGAGGAACTCTCTGAGGAACTGGGTCTCCTTATAGTGAATAAAAAGTACAGTTTTTATGGCTTTCTTTCTTTTTCCAAACTTCAGTTATGAAGAATACGACAGTATACTATAGAAGATAAGCTAAAACAATGATGTTATGACGTACAGAAAATTAAAACATCTCGAACATAACCGATTATATTTCCACAGTAGCATTAATCTATTAATAGAATAGTTTTGCTTCATCATTTACCGTTTACTGGCAAACAGTTCTAGTGCCTGAATAACCTGGTTTATCATCAATCTGAATTTTGGCCTAGGCTGGGGAGGAAACATCACGAAAGATGTGAAAAACGTGGCATGAAACTATTCTTGAGGTTTTTAACACTTTGTCGTTGTACCGCTGCTACGTTAATACAGAATTTACACTATAAATACAGAGCTCTTACTGAAATACATTGTACGTGTTAAATCATTACATATCGAGAAGTTTGCCAGAAATTCTCTCATAGCCTGAAAAAGCCTAAATATATTACTTTTACTGGGGTTTTTCTCTCTCTAATTTTTCCTTCTTTAGTCATGCATCCAATCCATGCTAATAGTTTTTAAACAGCACTGACTCATGACCTTTGATGACGGTATCACGGGCCATATTCACAAGTCGCACTGTGTTAGATTTACAGTGTCGGTTGTACCAGTAAATGGGCTCTGAGACACCGCAACCCCAATCGAAAAATGGATGTCGTCTACTATTTTTTTTCCCAACAATAATGCATTGTATTATTCTCGTTAGAATCATTGAAAACTACGGCAAATCGTGTTCGAATGCTACAGACACGCATTAGCTTAATCTGGTCAGATGCTTTAAAAGTGAGTGGGTTGAAGACATACGATGAGTGAGTAATTTCTGTTTCAGAGAAAATACAATTAAGAAATCTGAGTTGAAATAGGCGCTCTCTGACAAGAGAAGCGGATGAATGGTGGGGAGAAATAGAATCTTCTNGGGGGGGGGGGGGGGGGGGGGGGGGGGGGGAAGAGGCGAGTAGGAAGTGTGATGTGTGAGAGAGTGAGTGATCACAGCAGTAATGTCATGATTTGTATGTTAGCTAGATAAGAAAGTGGTAGATGAGTGAGTGGAAATAGTATGCATGAGGAACATGTATGCGTCTTTGCAATGGACTGTACTCAGGTAATATTGTATTGTATTGTATGATGTTGGCGTATGACCTTTGAATTGAATTGAATTGAACTGAACTGAACTGAACCGAACTGAATTGAATTGAATTGTGAATCTACCACTGTTCAAGGGCGCGAACCCTCTTTGATATGACAATGTCCTGATGCTATATGCCAGCCTAATGCTGTACTACAATCATACTTCTACTGCTGCTACTGCTGCTACTGTTGCTGCTGCTGCTGTTGCTGCTGCTGCTGCTGCTGCTACATATCTCCTGCTAATGCTAAATCTAATTTAACTACACTCGCCTGTTATCACAACTGTTTTTCCATCCATCCTGTTCCTGCTGGGGTTTTCCACAGTGTACCGCATATACATCCTAAGCAGGAAGATGAGCAGTAGAATACAGGAGACGATGACCGTTAACATAAGGACGGGGAAGACATCCTCCACAACATCCTCCAGCTCGTCAATATTCTCTTCCAATTCCTCGACCTTTAACCTTTCCTTCATGGCGGCAGCCATTCTGGCATGCTGATCGGCCTTCAGTTTGGCCTGAGCCATCATTTTAGCTTGGGAAGACATTTTGGCACCCTGCTGGCTGCCGGAGACGGATATGAGAACGAGTGTAAAGGGGTAAAGGACCTCCGTTGTGTTAAATTTTTAGGCAAGAAATTACAAGCAGCAACTAAATCCAAAACCACAGTCGAAATACAAAGTCCACACCCTGGAGATATCCGAGAAGTGAAGAAATCAGTATCCGCTCCTAAGACGCTGAAATACAAATGAAAATTTGATGGTGAGAACAAGAAGTATACATGCACAGTGTTCTATCCTATCCTGTAAACTTACACTGACGATACCAACAGCTGTAGCAATATTTTTAATAGGTCGCACAACACTTGCGACCAGCCTAGAAACCAGTAATGTGACCATCTGCTACAACATTCTTGCACATCTAATAAAACACCCCAGAAATTCGATATCTGCGTCAAGTTCACACATAATTTACCAGTCTTATAAAAGTTGGTTTCTGCAAACTGTGGGATCTAGACTATGTTGATAGAAGCAGCCAAAATAAACACGATTTAATATAACACGATCTTAAGAGTGATGGAGAAGTCTCATTTGCCGAAGTATATCAGTGGTAAAAGTATCATTGAACTAGCTGGTTATAACATTTTTTTTTTTTTGTGCTTAGTCTCTTTAAGTCTGTTCTATAATTAATTCAACATATAGCATGAAGATTAAAGGAGAGTTGGTGGATAGATAAATTAATGAGTGAATGAATGGAATAAATTACTGAACTAACCCACTTCTTCAGAACTAACTTGAAGGTGACCCATTAATGACGGACCCACGTCATCACTGTTATCGTTCTTTGCGCTTTCACTACTTTCTCCCACATCTCATCCCACCCCTTCCCCTAAACACTCAATCACCAAGCAAGTAGACTGACATGCAGCTGCATCCCCATCACGTCAGATTGTTCACGAACTTTATATGAAGAGGCTACCCATTGTAAACACATTTCGAATCAAATACTCTCGCATATTAACTTTTCAATCATTATCGCATTTTCCGTATACCTGACGAACCTCATAAGGTTACAGGCCTGTAAGTCTACTTTCACTTTGTGGTCCTGCAACTTAGGGGGTATATTTCATCTCCCCTTTTCCCTCTTTTGGCATGGCCTGCTTCCAGTTATAAGGGCTCCAGGGGGGAAATTTTGATATCATGGGAATCTGTGTCCATTTTACTTTATTTTACCAGGCACTATTTAGCCCTGGGCTGGAACTGCCAGGTCAAGGGTGTGCTCAGGCGGAAGAGGAGAGGTTTGGCGTTGGCTAGTGAAAAATATAGGCTCTGTTTACAAATAGCAACCAAGCTCAAAATTTCAACGGGCTTGCTAGGGTTGGGTAAGTCTTAAAATTTGGGCCACATAATGAGCTTCAATCTGGTATGGGTCTGGGTGAAAGCTAAATCTTTGGGTTCAGAGGGCAGCTCAAAATGTTAATATAGCCCATAGAGGAAAAAAGGGTCCAATCCTGTTACAGGTCTGTAACCATAAGCTTTCTGTATAGACAGGCCTTTGACATACATTCGTCGTGCCAGGTTCCCAACATGCCGACAGGAACTTGAAGGTTGTGCGTGTGCGTGTGTGTGTGTGTGTGTGTGTGTGTGTGTGTGTGTGTGTGTGTGTGTGTGTGTGTAGTACAGATGCATGCAATCGAGCCATCGAATCTGACATGAACTGATTGGCCCGTCTCTGCTTGTTTCATTAACTGTAATAATCTAACCGATTTCAAAAGTATGTCGCTCAATTTATTGTTCATTATTTTTCTAAGAAACCATACTGCCCTACAAATAAACACAACAGTTAAAGCTCTCACCACGCAACCAAGATGTAAATAAACCCAGACATGAGAGACCAATAAGAGCGAATGTTTCAAACTGCGGCCGGCAAACAGAAACCTTAGTAAGCGGGTAATACAATGATGGAAGAGTGGTTTGGATGAGGGAGCAAATGAATTGATTCTGAAAAACATTGTTATTGTATTGCTCATTTACAATCAGTAGTTATCTGATACGTACCCTTTTTTATTGTGATTCCCTTACAAAAGTTTTTTCCCGAAATAAGAGATGTATCGGTCAATAAAATTGTATATCTATAATAAATTAATCATATTAAATTATTTGTCGATATTTATTAGTTTGAGCTTGATCACTTCACAGATGTTATGTTCCTGCTTCTTCTTCTTTTTTTTTTTTTTTAAATTGCATTTATAGATTGAATTAGTTATATTCTTGAATGAGAATACTAATCTGTTAACCCACTCAGCAGGCCGACTTAAACAGGGGATCAGTTTGAAAATGCCTTACTGATCTTGCTGCATCAAAAGAATGGATGACAGCGTTATTTTGTTGTAAATCCTTCTAAAAACAGTTGTGATTTCACTCTAAACCGACATAGACGAAGAGGAAACAAACCACAGAACATTACCATAGACTCTGCAGTGGCCTTTCGTTATCAAGCCCGTAGTAGTCTTAAGTACAGACGGGGCAATTCCTAGGGCGATTCCGATCCAATATCCTTGGGGCCACCTAATAAGGAACCTTCTAAAGTTAATTCGAAGCAATGGAGGAATCGACGCGATTTCAACAAGTGTGAATAAATTAGCCCCACTCCATAAATTATTTACACCTAGTCCTAAAATGATAAAGGTATGTTGGGGAGAAGATTTTACTTTCATACAAGTTAATAAACATACAGATAGTTCAGGCGAAAAGGAGACTATCAACAACAGGTAACAAGGAAAACGTGTACTTATTACGAATTATATGTGCGAATAGGATATGTACTAAATGTGATAACAACAATAATCTAAACCTTCTTTCACATAATCCACTCTGATTCCTAAGTCCAAAATACTGTAATATACCTGGAATCGGACCTATCCTAGTGTAGCTCATTTCGCCCATCGTTAGGCCAAAGTAAGGGGAGATAAATAGATAGGTTTACCATACCTAGGTAGATTGAAGGGGGATAAAAGGGCATCGGTCGGCCCATGTAATTATCAAAGAGCAGGCGCGCACGTGCACACTCAGTAATAATTCGAAACCCACCCACACCCACTGGAAAAGAAAACTGCCTCATCAACATGCAGTCGATTCCGGGCAAGTCAAACGCGCAGAGATTTTTTCAAGTATATTTCGAGATCTACACACCGATTAAAAAATGTTCTTTTTTCTTTTCTAATTTGAACCTGCCAGAGAGCCCAATTCAAATACTATTTAAACCCCTTGTTAAAGTTGCTCACCCAAGATTAATATAGTTCTATATATAAGTTGTTTAAAAGTCTCCGAACGAGACAATTAAATACTGCCAAAAAAAAAATCAAAACGACCAATCAGCACATCCCTTATTTTTCTGAGGAGTCCGAAATATTGCCAGTTTCATTTACGATTCGCGAGGCATATTCAACAAAATTCTGACAAGGTTCTCTTTTACTGTAATTGCTGACATAACGTAATCGAGTTGTTCTCAAAACTCAAGAGAAGACTCGCAGGAAGAAATTTCACCATATGCAGGACTTTGGTAAGGCTGTTAATTCAGAGCTCCCAACCATATCATCTGAAGACTATGGTGATGCCTCTCAAAAGTACTTTGAAAATACATGAAAGTTTGACGTTCATAAGATAAATCCTTTCCATGATATTAAAACATTGTCAGACTTTGTTGAGTATATCTCATCTTACATACCTGAAAACAGCCTTTACTGAAAGTTAAATGTCAGATTCCCTAAACATTTGACCCGTATCATCATTGATATGCTATTTTTTTACATCATCATCAACAACAACAGCAGCAGTTACAAAAGCAGCAGCAACAACAGCACCAGCAACAGCACCAGCAGTAACATCAATAACAGGAACGACGTTTACAGGAACAACGTTTGCTATATGCTATAAAAGACACTTGAAAGCAAACCTGTGAAATTCATAGCTCTAATGATAGCAGTAACTCTAAGATGCTGGTAATGAAACCACTTTGAGCTTGACCCTATTCTGACCATACTGAATATCCAGTCTAATTTGATAAATAAAATAATGAAAATGATGATAGTGATAAAATAATGATAACGATAAGGTAATGATAAAATAATTGATTATAAAATAAAAAGATTATATGGAAATTACAGAACAAAACTAACTACACACAGCAGTTTCATATTTCAGGTCCTTCTATTAATGCAGTGATTACACGGCTAAAAGCTCATTTTAATACATTAATTTGGAGGTCTCGGGCAAGCACGCATAAGGATTTTTCTTCGCCATTTCCCCTATTTCTTTATCTGACTATCGGGCACATCTGTTCGAACACCCAATCCCTCATAGCTTTACAGATCGTAAGTTCTTTTGCTCTCAAACGCTCTTTGAAGTCGTCACAAAGCCAAAAATAATAATTACACAAAGGACATACACATAGCCACAATTTCATGTTCAGGCCGTTATACATTTATATTCCTTCACCCTTTGCTAGATCCTTGGACAAGGGCAACAAGAACTACATGTCCTGTAGGGCATACGTGACATTGGAAAGCAACCTTTTTGTGGTATTATAGAGTTAACGAAGGTAGTATCTCTTAGGTACTGATAACGAAATCAGAACTTAGTCTATTTGACAATGCTTTTCAGTCTGACATTACAAAGTCCTCTCTTCCAAGAAATGAGGTTAGTAAAAAATGTCTTACACCCACACTTTTGAATTTTATTAAAGAAAAAAGAACATTCACAGTAAGGCAGATACGGGATTCCTCCCCCCATCCCCTCACCGGCCCCCATACCCACAGCAAGTATTTGTCACACGGTTTCCTCTCTTCCCTAAAGCCCCATGTGCTTCTTCTGAACGAAGTACCATTACTGTATGGGTTCCTCTTAACTTGCTCCCTTCGCCAACCGAAGTACCCTTTTGTAACGTCTATGAAACTCAGGTGCGAACTCCTATCAACGGAATCCCAAGCCATGCCGACCTGACCTGTAGTAGCTAGTAGTACTATGAACCGCTAGCTTAAGAATGATTAGTTAATGAGGACCAACAAATGTAATGAAGCAGAGTAACGAAGCAGGGGTCAACCATTAATTTACCAACCATCACGGCCTGTTTCCTGCATCGGCTGCGTTTGATGGACACAACGCGTGAGTTACAGCCCTCGAGCGGAGTGATATCTACCCAGAGGTGTAAAACCCGAAAACATGCCTCGCGTAGTCTGCCGATTATGTAATACTCTTAAGGAGATCTCCTAGGGTAATTCCTCATTTGTTAGGCCTTGGCAGTTTGGGAAATTTCGGGATTTGCTGAGAGTAGATCAAGGTTATGACCAGAATCAACAGACCATACATATTGTTAGAGATGAGTCTGGATGCTCGCCTTGGTGTTAATCAAATTTAATCCCCTGCAGGTTGAGGGGAAAAGGGGGAGGGATAGGGGTGCTAGCGGAGGCTGGTCTGTTGGCAGCTCAGTCCGCCCAGTAATTGTTTGTGGCTTTAAAGAGAAGCAAGAATCAAGCAATCTTAAACATCATATATATCCGGCCAAACTTCTTGAACGCAGATCTGTGGAGATTTTCAGCACTGCTATTCGTAAAGGCGATAAATTCATTAAAGAAAACACGAATCGGCCGGAGAGAACAAGGACTGATCCAGAAACAAAAAAAATGAAATCGCGACTGTCGACAACACGCCGACTCCCGTATTCTAGGGCACGAGAATTACAAGCATACAGAGTCCGGGTGTCAAGTGACAGTGTAATTGTAAACTAGCCTAAATCTGTTGCTTTACAAAACGAAACCATCGTTAAATGCGCAAGCTACTCAAAAAATTAATTCCCAGTGCTCCTGTCTAGTTGTGCGTAAATAGTACGGTATTTAGGAAGACATTAATTCATGCCCAGTAATAGAGTGTTACCCATTTTGTTTTTGTACATTGCATTGTCATGGCATGGACACGTACCAATCGCTGCAATACGGCCAAGGGAAGGGTACTTCAGGTTTCAGAGGCGAGTACCGTTATAAAAACCAGGCGATTTCTACTTCCATCAGAAAATGTGAAGATTTTAATGACAGGCACAAGCAAAATAGATCATTCACAGTTAGCTGATATCAATGATGTATTCGGATTATTAATGACCTCTCCTCTTCTGTTCTCTCCCCCACACCCCCCAATTTTTAGATCAAACAACAAAGTACGTCTGAGTGATTCCCAGTAAATGGTGTTGATTTCTCCAAGAGCTTCATACAGGCTATTGAGAACAAAATCAGCATTGTCCTATTAGACTAGATTAGAATATTATCGGCTACTGAGAACAAAGTCAGCATTGTCCTATTATACTAGATTAGAATATTATCGGCTACTGAGAGCAAAATCAGCATTATCCTGTTAGACTAGATTAGAATATTATCGGCTACTGAGAACAAAGTCAGCATTGTCCTATTAGACTAGATTAGAATATCATCGGCTACTGAGAGCAAAATCAGCATTATCCTATTAGACTAAATTAGAATATTATCGGCTACTGAGAACAAAATCAGCTTTATCCTATTAGACTTGATTAGAATATTATCTAAAACGCTGATGAACATCCTCTTCACTATTACATCATCAATACACGTGAAATCATCGACATAAGCATAAGGACATGGTAAGACAGACAGAGGATCAAGCAATATAGATGTGTCATAAAAAAAATACGGCTGTACTAACATACACATGCACAATTTTTAATATGAAAAAAAAATATGCGGAGATTAAATATTTGAAAGAACAAAAAAACATAATTCAACGTGTACAAGTACCTAAGTAAACGTGTAAGCAATAAAGAAACGAATGAAATCCTCTACCTGTTGGAAAAGGTACCCTGCTTCTGGAACAACAAAATCTAGTCAACTGATCTTCCACAAGCGAAAACTTGAACAAAGAAAGAAGTAAAGGAAAAGTTTTCCCCCTTCCGTTCTATTCGTTTTATTCACCGCAGCCAACCCAGAGATCTGAAGTTCACCTTTCGCATTTTTGCCTTCTGGTAGATACGGCAAGCGGATCGCTAGCCAGAGTTACACGGAGTTACGGGAACTGCGCGGTGGGGAAAGGTGGATAGGTAATAAAACGGCATCGGGCCACGGCAGCTTGAAAAACGCTCCCCGTACGGCAAGCTAGGTTGAAATTTTCCCGACGGCCCCCAGAGAGGCAGAGGAGCTTGTCAAAAATTATGGACTGATAAATTAACGAGTAGACTAGATCTACAGATCTCACGGTGGGGCAAAAATAGAACGCCGTATGAATGGCCAGGGTAGTGAAACATACAACAACGGATATGAACTTGTTATGTGAACTTTTAACAATTTGTTAACATTTTATTTTTTGTTGTTGTTGGTGGAGAGGAGAATGACAAGACAGAAGAACCGACGAGACGTAACTAACCACCCACCCCTCCTCCTCACAGCCCACACGGAGGGGGCCCGAGGATCATAGAGACCCCGATGAAATGAGAAGAAAAACTGGGATATGAGAAGAGAAAAGAAGATAGAAGATGTGAGAAAGAGGCCTCCCCTGCCAGCCCCCTGCAAAGCCATATCCCTTGGGGCCCTTACGATCATTTCTTCTCTCATCTTCTTTTCTTTTCTCATCATGCTGTTTTTGCTTCTCATTTCCTTGGGGGCCTTCTGATCTTCGCCCCTCCTCCGCATCGGGGAGGGGAAAGGGAGGGGGGGGGGGGGTNNNNGGGGGGGGGGGGGGGGAGTTACCTTGATAGCCTTGGCTCCAAGGAATGGTCTTGTCGAGGAGGAAAGGGCAGATGGACAGAAAGATGGATGGATGAAGTGATAGGCCTACTTTAATGAAAACAGCAGAATTTACGCGGCAGTCAAAAAAAAAAAAAATGCATGTATACTACAAGCACAAAACAGGCACGCAACTTCTGCGAGACAAACAAAGTTTCTACACATCGAACCTTTGGGAATTTGCACATTTATGACGGGATCTCTTATCGCCGTAAGAATTACATTAACTTTGCATGTTAACCCTTACTGAGGGTGCTTTCAGCACCAATGCGCTTATGTAATTTTTACGATGGTAAAAGATCCCATCGTTAAAGCGCAAGTTCTTAGATGGCTTTACGTATTTGTTTGTACGTCACTTATTTGCGGATTGGTTAGAAATACGGTTTTCAAAGATCAATGAACTTCATCAAAACGGCTCCTACAGAAATCAAGGTCAAGGCTAACTAAATATTGTGAACCATTCGATTTCATTGGCTGACTCAAGCTTCTCACTCTCGGGTTTATTTATGAACCATAACGCAGAATATGACTGGCGTCTTGTCAAAGTCCCATTCACATTATTCCTAGACAATAGTCTAGTTCTGTGCTTCCATCTTTGTGCATATTCAGCTTGGCGATCTTGCATTTTGGTTGCTGTTTAGTGATAAAAATAGGCCACGACTCTGCACACATGAGATTACAGTGAGTATGGTAAAAGATATTAAGATCTAAGCAGAGCTTTAGGCTAAAAGCTACCGCAGCAGTGACATGAACAACGGTGAGAACTCACCGATTATTTTTATATTTATTCATACATGAATCTTTGAATACGTATTTATTTAATCCTACTGTAAAGGGTTGTTATCACAGTAAGGAGCAGATAAGTCCGGACACTTGTCCACATCTATGTACAAATATGGTAGAACGACTATTGATGACATTTGTGTGTGTGTGTGTGTGTGTGTGTGTGTGTGTGTGTGTGTGTGTGTGTGTGTGTGTGTGTGTGTGTGTGTGTGTGNGGGGGGGGGGGACATTTGGCCCAAGCCTCACTTAGGAAAACGCAAAATAATATCAGAGTGCGGACGGTACTCTTAAGTTCGACCGAGCTCATCCCCGCTCATACTACGTATTTCCTGATACATTCCCCAGTACAGTCGGAACAGGTCTGGCCACCACCTGTGCGCTGCTGCCACCTGCCGACGACTGTTCACAGTTATATTCTTACCTTCATTTGGCGACCGCACCCGCCCTTCCTCATGTCCAAAAAAAAGTTTAAAAAGCTTGTGAAAGTCGACATCAGCTGGCTAATCTGAAACTTCGTAAGCTCTATTTAATGGCTTGAAGGCTTACAACAAGTTGAAAAGATTTTATTTCAAGCTTGAATGTGCAACTCGTCTTTTTAAGTGCTATACGACAGCCCCAAGCTTTTGTCTAAGATATAACTGATAGCCTGGGCATTAACGATGCGATCTCTTACCATCGCAAGAATTGCATTAGTGCATCGGTACAGAATGCACCGGTAGTAGCATTCAACGTGCAGGATTAATGTAATTCTTATGATGGTAAGAGATCCCATTGCTAATGCTCAAGCTCTCAAATTAACTTTAGAACCTGACGGGACAGGCTTTATCTTTATATTGCTTAAAAGATAAAAACCTACGTAAGGCGATCGCGTACCTAGAACGAGCGATTGTCTAAAGAACGAACGGTCATGTATACAGGTTTCACTGTACACAAGGGAAAGGGCACTTTGTCTCACTGTTCTTTCTCAACTGTTAGCAGTTCAGTGCGCTCAAAGCAAGACACAGATGCCTCCTTTCATCCTGTGCAAGTTTTCTGATCTATGTTTAGAAAGCTGACTAATCTGTGTACAGCCTGCTAGTCTCTGTACATAAAAAGCCTGTGCACGTGTCAGCAGCGTAGAAAAAAAGGAGGGCCGGGGGAGGGGGGGTGGGGACCTCTGCCTCTCCCCCCAACCCAGGCCATCTGCCTTCCTTGATGGTTTATCATTATATAGTTTTGACCCCTCCTCAAAAACAGCGTCAAGCTCGCTCACATATCTCCTCCTCCAAAAGCGTAGCCTTGCGTTACGCCACTGCCTGCACTATGTATAGAAGTCTGTAGCAGTTTTCAGCGGGGTATAAGGTCTACCCTTGTATGGTCGTAACATTTACATATAATTATTGCTCAGTGTGCCATAGTATAACTTCCATAATAAAATGTTCTTTGTTTGTGTCATGTGACATCCTTCTCGTTACGGAAGGGTCCCTCAGAAACACACATACACACAAAAAAAGCCATGATCTCTTGAATAATAGCAGGTCAAGTAGCTTCCTGTTTGGCCTTGAAGACAGAAGGAAGTGGACTGCTACAGATCATAAAAAAAAATGGTACAAAGCTGAGAGGATGATCTTATAACGTACATTAGCATCGTTGGTGCCTGATTCTGGAATCAGGCTAATTTCACCCATTTCGCCTACCGGACAGGCGCTCTTCAAGGAGGTTAACCACGTCATACCAGTTGTTATTACTTTGTAGAGGAGAAAAGGAAGTTTGGAGCCGGAAATCTTGCCACTTATGGGTATCTGAAATAGGTAAGTGTCACACGAATGGCACGCGTTAACATTGTTATGCGGTATAGATCAACTCATTGAATCACACTGAAATAACCTCGAGACCCGGTGAGATCGCGGCCATTTTGTTTTTTTTTCCTTGCTTGATAAGACTATCCGAATTCGTTAGTGATAGCTTTGCGTGTAAACCGTTCGACAAGATATAGATATATCTCTTCCCTCAGAAAAGTAACATCATATCTTGAGTCTGTGTAAAGAGGAACAGCTGGTCCACCTAATTTCTAAAGCTACGAGTCGGAGAAATGTGTAATTCTGTCACAGTTCAAAACTGCAGTTGCCGAAGCAGAGTGTGCCTCCGTGTTGCCACTTTAGTCATATGCTTTTTCCCTACAGCGAGAGTGATTTTCCCCCCTACATTTCATTTGTACGTTGTTGAGGCAAGTTCAGTGAAAAAAAAATCTATATACATTTACAGTTGAAAAGAAGAAAGCCGGGCATTTTAGCCACGTTACCCTACATTTCAAGCGTTTTCCCAACAACTTAAGAAAATCGACTTTCCACTAGAGGAAAATGGGCTGTCGTAAAGCCATTTTACCCAACCACAGGAAAATCCCTACGAGTGGCAACACTAGTGTGCCTATACCCGCATAGTTCTAATTATGTCGTTCGGAAGAAACAACTGTCTTCAAAGGGTGCAGGAACTCTTCAAGACTGGAGAACCAAACACTTGAAACAGGTCACACAGACCTCAAGTTTCTGACCCTGAACAACTATCTGAAAAGAACAGCAAAAAAAAAACAACAACAACAGAATGCGTGCATTGGGAAAGGTATACGTTGGAGATGAAGCCCACAAATTATAACTTTTTTATTACTATGAATCTCATAGAACTGTTATCCAGGGGAGAAGACTGGCCTATAGGTATAAGACGTAATAATCACAGTCGGAGAATGATGACGCAGTCTAGTCAAATTCTGGAGACTTACTTTGACAAAAAAACGTTAATGGTCAATCTGGCAATACAACACAAGACTTCTCTTCTGGGTGCCAGATTTCAACTCATGTAATTTACAAAAATACAAATCTCACAAAATTTGATGCAGAACCTGCCTTAGATTGTATAGTTGCTTAATTTTTGTATCTCTGTTTCGCGAAAAGATTTAATCGCAATGTGTGAAGTCTGCATATATCTCATACTCAAAGTCAAAATTTGAAGTCACAGTATATTTCAACCGTCAGTGAAATCGTTACTATTAATTGGGAGGTCATTCCATTTTGTATTGCAGGGGCGTCCAGATTCTTATACATCCTTGGTAGGCTTAGGCTAATCATAACATTATTTTGATTATGAGGGGTATTAGGATCTGGAATAGGGTCGAAGTAAGAATGGGTCTGATCCTGAAAATGAACAAAATATTATGGTCCAGCAATGGCTCTGCTAGAAACATTTCAAATAATAACCAGTGATTATATAGTCCCTTCGCCCCTGCCAACATCTCAAACACGAATAGTCTAGTCCATCTGCAATTTGCCACAAAAGAAGTCTTTTCTATGTCTACCAGTGATTATTTGATTATATAGACCCTTCGCCCCTGCCAACATCTCAAAAACGAATAGTCTAGTCCATCTGCAATTTGCCACAAAGGAAGTCTCTTCTATGTCTACCAGTGATTATTTGATTATATAGACCCTTCGCCCCTGCCAACATCTCAAACACGAATAGTCTAGTCCATCTACAATTTGCCACAAAGGAAGTCTCTTCTATGTCTACCAGTGATTATTTGATTATATAGACCCTTCGCCCCTGCCAACATGTCAAAAACGAATAGTCTAGTCCCTCTGAAATTTGCCACAAAGGAAGTCTCTTCTATGTTAATAAGCACGTGCTATGGAAAGCCGCGATAACTACTAGTCTACATCTGAAATTATTCTTCATAATGTTAACTCCATTCCTAGTTTTCTTCCCAAGATTATGTCAGACAATGTAAATAATTCGCGGAACGCTCACTTTGTTATTAAACAATGTCAGCTTGACTACACAGCAAAGCAGGATGCCAAGTTTTAGAGAAAATAGATCTTATTTAAAATGATCACTGGCAAGAGAACATTCAAATTTTACCCCCAAACCAAAATTTACTTGCCGTTTTTCGCTCAGGAAAAAAGTAATTATGAATTTTTAACATTACTTTTTTTTAGCTCGTATTTTGTTGCATGAGCAATACTCATCTAGCCTATACAGAAAACGAGTTGTCATGAAAATAACCACTTTATGTATTAAATAACTCAGGGTTTCACAATTTGTTTCTTGCAAATAGTTTTAGACCTAATAGATGATACCCTGGACTGAAAAATCCATCAGATCAAAACTTTCATTTAGCCGATAATATAGGCTGCTATATTTTCTGTACGATACTGGATAATCATAACTCCTTCTAATCGCCATATTTTTTATGCTCCTGATGAATTGTCATTAGGCGAAGTAGTCTAGAGGTTGAAAGACATTCCAGGTCTAAGATAAGCACAGATTTTTCACTCGGATATAATGACCTAGTCAGAGCGATGAATCACAGAGTCCCCTTTCATTATCTAATTCGTTTAATCGCAATTCCTCGGGAGCATGGGAAAAGTTGTGACTGAAAGAATTTACAGTTAGTCAGTGGATTCTATATGGAGCAACTTTATTCTGTTCCCTGATTAAAAAAAAAAAATGGCTGTTTTAAGCGAATGGTGTGAATAAGCGGAATCGTTCTATATAACAAAGCAATTTCTCTCTGCACAGTGCACAAATTGACTGCTTTCGAATTAGAGGATTGCCAGTCTACATCGCGCGGTGAAAACAAGTCAGACCTTGCGCATTAACGATGGAATCTCTTATCATCGTTAGAATTACAGTAGCTCTGCATTTTGAACGCTATTAAAGGTGTATTCAGCTCCAATGCAGTAATGTAATTCTTACGATGGTAAGAGATCCCATCGTTAATGTGCAAATTCTCAAATGCGAAGACGACAACCTTGTTTGGTCTGGGGAATCTTGACTGTAATCGTGAGTTAGACTACTCCATATATTGCAAGGTCCTCAAGCAAAATTGGGTAGCTTGCTTAAAAGCAGCACAGAAAGCCCCATTTTAGCCACCTGGAACGTGGAAACATGTCATCGAATTAGTGCCAGCTCCAACAGTGGAATGTGCACGCTGTAAAACTGTTTCCAGTTTTAATTTTGTGGTAAACCTGTGATTAATAAGGGCGGAACGCAGCCAAGGCAAGGCAATGCAACCCGCTGTCTCTACGAGTTTGTAGGCTTGGATCAAGGGTTCTCAGCCTATCTTCTTGGTTGGCGGCAGACGCACACCTTGATGCCGCGAAGCAATTTTGTAAGAACTCACATGCACTGGTCGTAAAGCAGTGAAGTAAGACTATTCATCAGCTCCTTATGATTCTTGTTATGGTGAGTTCTTCTCGCAGTCGGGCTTTATGAAAAATATGATGGTGAACTCTTGAGAGTTCATATACTCCAGGCTGAGAATCCTCTTATGTAGATCGTTAAGACGTTTGCTCGTCACCACCTCCCTCATCTGGGACATGTTATTTATCTCTGTTTGGTTGCGTCATGTCGCAGGCGTCGGCCTTGCCATATGGGGTAGAGGGGGTGGGAGAGGGAGGATTGGGACATGGGGTGCTACCAGATTCTTCTAGTCTGCCTCGTCGAAGCTTGGAAGCATTTTTTTCCTCTTCCGCTTTCTTTTTCTTTCCACTCATCCCATCTTCCTCCCCACCCCACGTTCACTCTTTAAATAATTTTGAATCATTTTAGCATGATGGATTGGGAAGTGCGAAGGGCTAGAATTCCCTCCCCATACCCC
>JAWQUT010000177.1:659943-698713 GCA_033807755.1 Ellobium chinense
TGTTTGTTTGTTTGCTTTTGTGAATGAGATGTATAACACTGTACATTGTAAACCAATTCCTCAGTGGGGTAAACAGAACATATTTTCGCTATTTTTTGTTTGTTTATAAAATATCTTTATAGATTGACCACCCTGTTCTACCCACGAATCGTTGGAGTCTGCAAAGAGCAGAGTCTGTGAGAGATGCTGACACAAAGAAGAAGGAATGAAAAATAATTTTTAAAAAAATCGATTTTGACAGATGTCATATTAGCATGCTGTAAGCTATGCAAGAGGACCCAAAACTCCTTCGAGCCCTGTGTTACAAGTATTTCATTTGGAATCGACACGAATACCTGTCTCTACAGAATCGCCCATACCTATTGCTCCGAGTGATCTACGGGCTGCAGAGGTGCTGAAGGAGAATCCTTGGTGATTTCATGGATTTCAAAATAATACTGGTCAGAAGATGATAGATAAACAAATGGGGGAAGTACGCTCAACTGTTTTCCATTTTTCGCCCGTTGTTTTATTGGGTGGGAGATCGCTGGGAGGGGTGGGGAGATGAATGATTAATTTACAATGTCATAGCATGCCATAGTCAGGATGCGCATTTTTGTTTCGTTCATTGTGGGTTTGATGGATTTGATTTTGTATCTGATGAGTAGAGGAATGGAGGCGCTTGGCAGCGATGGACTCTTTACTCATTTCGTTTTTAAAAGATATATCGCGATGTAACTGTGTGTGTGTGTGTGTGTGTGTGTGTGTGTGTGTGTGTGTGTGTGTGTGTGTGCATATGTGTGTATGTGTCTGTGTGTATCTGTTTGTGTGTGTCTGTGTGTGGGTGTCTGTGTGTGTGTGTCTAGTGTTTTGGTTTTATGTCTTCATTTGTTTTTATTTAGTGTTAAATCATTACATTCTGTAGATGACTGATCTGAGCCCTCTCCGATTTCTCGGGTTCTGATAAATTTCACACCCCGCTGCGTCAAGGAGACAGCCTGTAGGCGTAAGTGTACAAACATTTGAAATTAACAGAACTGATATGAATGGAGGAATAGAGACACCCATCCCAGTCCTCACTCGTTTCAAGGGAAAACAGATATCAGTCTTTAGGTATGAAGATGCATAAAAATGTGCAATTTTAAATAGTCCCTATAAAATCAGAAAACTGGCCATGGGAAGGGGAGAAAGGGGCTGGATTTGAATGTCAAAGGCTTAGATAGGTGCAAATATATTTGTAAACTTAGAATAGGTGAGGTTTAGCCACCCAGGTATAAACTTTGTGGTTGTTGCTAGGTGAGTAAAGTTACCCTGTTTATTGGGTGAAAAGGCCTAAAATATTAGATGGCCTGCTTCACTGCCTAAGTTCTCAAAATCCAATGGTTTAGGGGCATTTTTCTTTGTGTCAAACTTTGGAGGAAGAGTTAAACAACATGTTTGGAAAGTATTTTGGCATGGGAGCCTTTGATAAGTTAATGAGAGGTGTAAAACCTTATATAGGCAACAGTGAAAAAAACAACAACATTGTTTAGAGCAGGGGAGACCAGGGCGTTGCATGGAGGGGATTAGCAATGCCTTTGTTTTTTATTTCAGGCATAATGTATAATGCATATAGTTTATATGTTTGTATTCTGAATGAATGAATGAATGAATGAATGAATGAATGAATGAATGAATGAATGAATGAATGACAGACATTCTGTTGCCAGCTTAGTTCCCTATATAGGGAGTCAGCAAAGGGCAAGATAATTTTACCCCAAAAATATTGGCAGAAACTTTTTCATCTCCCCAGAGACACCGCAAGAAATACAAACATTTTAGGGGTTCAGTATCCTTCACAGTATTTTAACCAGAAATAGATCAACGTCAAACTAAAACCCCAAGCGGAGTGATTTGTGCAAAAGCTGTCCTAGTGTTTACGAAACACTAGCACACCTGTTTTGGGTTTCTGGACCTCTCTGTAAAACCATTTAAACATCAGATGTCAGCATACTCATAATTTTTCCTCCAGCCGATCTTTGGAATTGTTTGATATCTTTAAAATAATCAAAATTTATAAAATATGTATCTGATCATCTTATTGGCGAAACTGTACTTGTACATTTAACCCTCAAAGACCCATTGTGCCATATGTGGCACGTGAGCTTGGTGTTTCCGTAACAAAACAAGATATGTGGAAATGACTCCTCAAAGAACCAGCGTACAATGGCATAACAATGAATAGTCTAATATACATTATAAAAGATAGAAAGATATAAACTACTTACTCAAAACACAAAAGGAACTGGCTTTGTCACTATATTAACTTTTCTACTCTTGGGACTTAGAGGGTTAATATGCTAAATCAACAGAGCTCAGCCCTTGCTCAATTGAAACCTAAAATTTATCACCGATATCTCATCTAAACATCTGAAAATTATGTGATCAACTGGTGTCAATTAAGAAAGTCGTGGGCACTATATATCTGTTCCTGTGGAAAACTGCATTTCAAACCCCCCAAAATTTGCACCAAGAATTACAAAATTTGCACGCAAAAAGTGTTAAAATTGCATCAAAATTTGCAAAAATAAGCTTCGTAACTTCGTTATAGTTACCACCATGTCGCATTGTTTACTACTGAAATGATGCAAAAATGTATAAATGGAGCACATTTTCTTTGTTCCTGTTCATGAAATATTGTGATACTGGCGGAAAAAGTGCATTGTTTGGCCAAAATCGGCAAAATGTGCACCAAATTTTGCAGAAAATGCCTAAATTTGCAGAAATTTGCAACATTGCCACAAGACCTCAAAAGCACGGAAATTTGCAATAATTTGCTATCGCAATTTTCTGGGGGGACAGATATATACCACTTTTCAGATGATTATCCTGTACATTTAGACTAAGAGAGGAGAGGACCACTTCCTTCATGTTCAGACAAGATTGTCAGTCTTATAATCCTGTATAAATTTAAACTGACATTTGAATATCTGTTTTAATGTGTGTTATGTTTGCATGTATGGTCATCATATTGTGTATTTTCACTCATGTAACTGTTCTATATATTTATAAATGTTTATTTAGAAGAAGAAGAAGAAGAAGAAGAAGAAGAAGAAGAAGAAGAAGAAGAAGAAGAAGAAGAAGAAGAAGAACAACAACAACAACAACAACAACAACAACAACAACAACAACAACAACAACAACAACAACAACAACAACAATAACAACAATATCAAAACCACCACCACCAATAACAACAACAACAACAACAACAACAACAACAACAAAAACGACAACAGCAACAACAACAACCTAGTTCTGTATGTACGGTAAATAAACTGCGGTTTTTCATGCGTTTTTTTCATTCTCTTGCGACATCCTCACAGCCACCACCAGTTCAACCACAGTAGCAACATGGAAACAGAAGCATCACCTTAGCAACATGAGCAGTGGTACAAAACTATTCGTAACCTGACGCTTTTGCGCGTAGACGTAATTTCAGGAGAATGCAACGTAATCACGCTCACTCCCGAAAAGCGCTGATTTTGCTGCAACCAGTTTTGGTTTACATCTAGAGAATAAATTAACCTCTGTTAAAAAAAAAATAACAAACACTAACTGCTGTATAGCCAAAACTTTTCAGCAATTAACAAAACTGACGTGGCATTCTATTGGAATCGCACGTACACAAACTCTTTTTTTTTTTTTGGTCTCGCATATTACTCTCCCATAATTATCACCCTTCTGTTGCCTCCCTTGACCTTAATATCGTCATCTCGTCGCGGCCTTTCCTCCATTTCACGCAGCCATCACATCAGCTTTCCTGAAGAAAGAAAGAACAAAGAGCTCAGAAGTGCCAAGCTTCCTAAGAATGTTTCACCTATCCTACCCGATCTTCACTTCGCTTGTTTTGCGAACAGGAATAGTGCTTTCGTGGGGGAGGAGATACTGCGGATTTGTGTATTTATTGGAAAAGCGAAGCGAAGGGGAGGGGAGACAAGGCCCAGTCAATGTTCATAATTAATCATAATTATTATGCGTTACTGAGGCCCATAGCACTATTTCAGTCTCCGCCCTCCGTTTCCACGAAGATTTACTCACTTCAAAGCGAATCGATACTCTTAAATAATCATGAATCATACCTAGCCACTACCTTCTTCAAGACTGCAGCCCCCACCCCCTGTCTTATTCCATTTCCTTGCTCTTTTCCCTCTTCCTCTGACCTACAATCTAGTTTCATAGCTTTAGAAGCTAACATTTCGTTTCTGTCCTTTTTTCCGCAATTTGATTCCTCAGATGAATCTCTCTCTCTCTCTCTCTCTCTCGCGCGCGCGCGCGCGCTCTCTCTGTCTCGTCCCTTCCACTTTCCCAACTATCACTGAATGAAAACACTTAAGTTCACTTTAAAGTTTTAAATCATTTTCCCCATCATTGAAGCTTCCTTTCCGCATGTTATGCCGCCCCCTCCATTCATTCGTCCCGTCTCAAACTCATAGCGAGGAATTCTACCTCGTCAACAGCCCCCGAATTCAAGTTTTACCACAAGAAGTAAAGGTGAGTGCGATCTAAGAATAGCTCAGATGTGAGCATCTTCAGTCTCTTTGAAGGTTAAAGAGAGAATTTAGCACAAGCAGGCAGGCAGCACAGGCTGTCTGTCGCTCTCTCTCTCTCTCGAAAGAGTTCTGATAACCTCTCTCTCCTTCCTCTTATTTTGTTTTCCCCTCTCTACTTTATGTTCGTCCTCGATATCTGATATAGGCAGCTTAATTTGTAGAAGCAACACATTACAAAGCACGCTACAGGGGTGACTCCTCGAGGAGAGATAAGAGGCCTATCTATTCACTGTTTTTCTCGCGCAGGTTAGCTAGGCCTACTTACGTAACTGTTTAACATTTAATAAACATGTACCTCTTTTGCTAGTCTGTCTTTACTTACCACGAGGTTGGTGGTTGTAAGAAGAGGCACAAGAGACAAATGTAAAAAAATGTGAGACAGAAAAGAAGGGCGAAAAACAAAAGTCAGCGATCTTTGGGGAACCATTCTATCGTTATTTGCCTTTCATGAACTAACTTAAGTCATTATTAACTGCAACGATAAAGACTTGATATTTTAGACCGTCCTCTGTGCACATGCACACAAAATATAAAACTAAATTCAAAGTCCAATAACTTCAAAAATTAAAAAGAAACTGGAATAATTTTATTATGTCCATCGACAGACATATGTAATCTGTAATGGTAGCAAGTCTCCCTGGCTGAGGTGTTATACTTCTGTCATCTTCAAAATTCAAAACACATGTGAAAAAACAAAACAACCCTGCTGGGACCAGTGTCATACACGCAAACCGGAAATGCTATTGTTAGAAATACCGCATGGTTTGGATTCCTTCCTATCATTTTTTTTTGCCCGTCATGAACCAACTGAATCCGCTGTTGTATGCTTTTCTAGCCATGCAATAATGAAGACAATACTTTAGAACATCTTCCTGGGCATATACAAAGGATCCCAAACCCCCTCTAGCCTCCCCCCCCCCCNCCCCCCCGATGTATACTGAATTCCAAGTCGAAATAACTTTAAGAATTAAAAAGAATCTGGGATATTTTTTTTTCTGTAAAGCATATCAACAGATACATGCAATTTATAGTTAAACCAAGTCTCACTGACAGAGATTCTATACAGTACTTCTGTGACCTGAAAAATTCAAAACACAAGTGAAAAAAAAAACAACAACAATCTGCCGGGCCAGTCTATAAAACATGCACGCAGAAATGCTATTTTTAGATATACCGCATGTTTTGGATTCCTCTCTATCCTTTTTTGCCCTTCATGAACTAACTGAATCCATTGTTGTCTTCTTCTCTTGCATGCAGTAATAAAAGGCAATGTTTTATAACATCCTCGCTGCACATATACAGGGATTAAATTTTGATAAGCTTAACTGTACATTGACTTTTGTTATTTTCTTTCAAATTAAATCAACATAATATTTTAAAAATATGATTATTTTCATTACGTAGTCTAACTGTTATTTCCTATTTACAGAGACAAACTTTTTGGAATGACATGTATCATAAAAGTGGTCAGCGTAGAGCTACCAACGATTCCGATGATTCTCTCGTAATGTCCAAAAAAGATAGACGTAACTGATTTACATGACCGCACCATATCGTTCACTGGACCTGTGATTGTTTTCATCTGTAGCAGACTATGACAAGGTATCCCATAAATTACGTGATATACACATTTTGGACTATTTGCTCAGAATTTAAGGCGGTTCTGGCGACAGCATCCGAATTAATGTGCAAGTTTAAGATTTTAAAAAGGTAGACTATAAAGAATAATGATATGAAGAAGTAGGTCTTTTCATGAAATAAAATGGTTGTACACGACGAATGCAGGATGAACCTGTTAGCAAGAGTAGCATACCAGGCTATAGGGCCCCGGACTAAATACTTGCAAGCTGTCTGGTGAAATGGTAATCCCACACCAGATTTCTTGTTCATCGACAAGCCATTGTCCGCATTGTTTAATTTACATCCACCACTCCACTCTATCTTCCCTAGTATCACTACCTTTAATATGATATGAATGGAACGCAAAATTGTCTTGGGAAAATTATGATACCCATTCAGAGCAAGCACGCACGCACGCACGCACGCACGCACGCGCGCGCGCGCACACACACACANACACACACACACACACACACACACACACACACACACACACACATACTCCCTCTCTCTCTTTTTCGCTCTCTCTCACTTTTTCTCTTTTACATGCACTCTATCTCTCTCACAACTATAATCTAGTTAGGTCCGTGGACGCTAAATCCATTCCTGATGTTTTAGGTCCCGCACTGGCTTACTACGGCCCTGCGCACCACCCCGTTTTCCTCCAAACTTCGTAACAATAACAATATTAACTCAGGTATACAGAATATACATATGAGTAAACAGTACAGACAAAGCAAAATAATTACAATTTGAGAGCACAACATACAGAAGCGCCATAGAACAAAACAAAACAAGACCTATAGTCTACAGAGTCCATGTGAAATACGACGATCTATGTGAACAATGATGAAGTGACAAGTAATACGAAGCATCGTGAGACAGGTTGACCCCAATATAATAGGTATGACAGGAATAAGGTTAATCGATTGAACTACTATACATTAAGAGTACACGGTCGTATTCTACAATTATTGAGGTCAGGCTTAAAAATATTGAACCAGTGTTGTATTCACACTCCATCCACCCATCCATCCATCCATCCATCTATCTATCCACCCATCCATCCATCCATCCGTCCGTCCGTCCGTCCGTCCATCCAAAGATAATCTCATACACAAGATGTTTAAATATATGAGATTTCAAACAGGCCAATACATTTCTATACCAGTTCATAATAACCTCATCATGTATATAAATACTTGTACTATAATCTAAACCAGTTTTGTAGAATACAATGCTTGTTGATCTCAAAGAAATCTCACTTGTGACAAATACCAACCAAAGTGAGTGCTGTCTTTGAGGTCCTTAAATAGGTCTAAGTACTGTATTGCTGCTTTTGACTTTTTTAACAGAAAATAACTATTCTGAAGAAGATTTGATTAGTCGAAAATTTGGTTACATGTGTGTCACAGTGTTCTGCATTTTATATCATTCCATTTATATGGGTTTCTTAGTTTCAATAAATGAATAGACGGGATGATACCTCTTTTTCTCTTCCTTATTGAAACAGTCATCTGAATAGGTCTCAAGCGCACATACCCATATCGATCGTCCAACTCGCTGGTTACACTTGTCACATGAAAACAAACAACAAACAAACAAACAAATGAGAGAATGAAGAAACCAAGAAAAAAACCCAAAACCAAACAAACAAACAAACCACCACCACCACCACCGACAACAACAACAACAACAACAACAACAACAACAACAACAACCGAAGAGAAGTCTGCGCACACTCATTTAGAAAATTGGCAATCTTAAGAAGTTATGGTGCTTCAGATTGTCAGATTGTTCAGAAATCAAAGCCTCCCGCCTACAAGATATGCAGGGATGCCACTCTCTTTTCATGAGTCTCTGAACTTTTTGCAGTTCAGGAGTCTAGTTAGAATACATCACAATTAGCAGCAGCGAGTTACAGAACACAAAGGTAATTAAAGAAATAAACTTGTTTGTACATACATACATAAAACTAGATCTAATACGTCTCTATAACACAGGGAAAGAATGGCCAACGCAAGCTGAAGGCAAAAGACAAAAAGAAAGACATTATTTCTTAGAGTTTGATTCTTCTATGCATGCTGTTTCTCAGACTGATGTCAAACAATAATCTCTGAAAGACCAACATTCTCTGGTTTTCAGATAATTCTTTGAAGTGTGGCACCCCTAAGGTTCCAAATGTCTTACAAAAGTTAGTATTTGCAGGGAAGGTTTTATCAAAGACACACATGCCGAACTCACAACTAAACACAGATACAATCCTACATAACACATTTTAAGAAAGACAGACTCATAATATTTTTTAGCACATTATAATAGTTTATTGTTGACGCCACCAAGCCAGATCTACACTGCCTATCCACATCTACTCTCTCTATGAAAATATATAAAAAAAAAAATCTAGGTCAGAATTTGAAATCAGAGCAAATCTTTACATTTCCAGTTTAACTTTTGACAACAAAGATGACAAAACAAGACATTCAATCCAGCATGATGACGAAACAATTAATACAAGATCCAGCAAAATGAACAGAAAAGACCAAAATAAAAATTATATACTGAACGCCATTGGAAAGTATCCTGTCTACCAGACATGCCTACAGTGACAGTAGTGTAGGTGGGAGTGTTGATGATCTTGATGACGATAATAATAACAACAACGACGATAATAATGATGATGATGTGATGGTTGTGCAGAGAAGGACATGGTACTGACATTGTGCCTATTTGTTCCTGAGCAGTCATTACTTTCAAATGGCATCCAGCATTATGAAAAAAAAAATGTTCTTCCAATCCAACATTTAGTCTACTCAAAACCAAAACCAACAGTTACACAGAATAGAGTGATCAGGTAGAGAAAAAAAGGATATAGAGTAAGAGAGTGTACAGTTGACCTAAAAAAAAAAAGGGTCATGTCAAGAATAAAATGTAGGTATAAATCATAAAAAAAATGAGACATATCAATCTCAATAATAAAACACAGCGCTTTTCCTCAATATATTGGCTTGTCATTTATCATGTGATAAACACAGACACAAACTTTCAAAAAAAGAAAACCATCAAAATCTTGGCAAATAGCTCTACAAGTAGTTAAGTCTAAAAATGGTACAATATGAATATGTGCATTTCTCGGTTTGGTAGTCATGTAAATGTGAACACCCAAGAGGTATGTTAGGTTCTGAAGGAAACAATTGTGAACACTTATGACCTTTAGATACTCTAGACTTTCACAAGGAAAATTTTTGAAGGCGTATAAATAGTTTAGACTGGTATGTGCACATACATTTTACAAATCTCATCATATGCATCAAAATTTTGAATTGTGAGGTTGAATAAACAAACGTCAAAACAGTTTGATGTTGAAGTTCACTGCAACACAGATCTAACAACCAAATAATGTGAAAGTAAATAACAAAACCATAAAAAATAATATCTGACTTAACAGCACAGGCCTACATCTATCAATGAGTGTGATAATCTTTTGCTTTTGCTTAATGTTAAGGTAACTTCTCCTGCAAAAACTTATATCTCCTGGTGTGCATAAGGTAAATTTGGAACATACCCATAAAAACACACAAAAAAATAAAAAAACCAACAGGACTTCAGAACTTTACAGATCTCATTAAAAAATACTTGTCAAATATTGGTGGTTGCATAAATATTTTGAAAAAAAAAAAAGCTAAATTTTATGGCCAGATCTCTAACATCCCACGACAAAAAGACTTCTGTTGGTGTTTTTGGAAAATTCACTTTTTTGCACCTTTATGATCAACATGTTACTATTCACCTTCTGAAAAACTGATTCTTTCCACACTATAAAAATGCCTTTAAAATCAATATTAGGCAAAAAATGCAAAGAGAAGATAAAAGATAGCAAATCTACTGTACTCAAAATATTCTATATTCAAATATATTAAAAATATTCAATATTCTAAATCAAAAATATTTCTTGAGAAAAAAACTGAGCAATTCAAGTAATAGAAAATACACATAGTAGTAATTACAATCTAAATGATGTAAAATTGTACATGGAATGTACACAAGAAAAGTTCAAAACAATTTTACTTATCACAAATCTACATTGGCAGCCTGCCAAATATAACAGCAAAAAAAGAAAACCCCAGATTTTGAAAGTAATGAAAACTTGACACAAGTGGAATATTGTAATGAAAAACAAAAGCATGCTTCTTATAACAAAAACATCTTTTAGATCTAAGCTCTACTCTGAATTTTTCACTGGAGAAAGAAAAAAAACTGGCAAAAACAAAGTGCAAATAGAAAATAAACCAAGTAAGCAAAACCCGCAATGGATCATATCACAAGTTATTTTAATAATATACATCATTTGATCACACAGGCAAAGAGAGTATAATTACTGTGTGTAAATTAAATATATACAATATAAATAGATTACACCAGACACTGGTAATAATTACCCACAAATTTACATTTATATTATTTATATAATTATAGCGCTGAACCATTTAACCATTATAATCCAAGATTTACGGTACAATATCTTATGGCTGTAAAATTAACGTCAAATAAATGGTCACAACACTAATGATATCACAAATTAGTGGTTTACAGTACTAAAATTGTGCACGCTGCTTCCTTTTGTGCATAAATAATTTGTTGATAATGTGCATGAATCAATATTACCAAAACAATCTGCTAGATAGTTAACAGATTCAAACAAAATAACACCCGAAAAAAATTAATGAATCCATTACACCCATTTATGAAATCTGTAAGGACATGTACTGAAATGGTAAAGATAAAGCATTTACACATTGCTTGGATCAATAGTTCCAGCCTTGATGTAAGCATGATGACTGTGTGTCAAATCAACAAGAATGATTGAAAAAAAAAAACAAACCAGTGAGCAACAACAAAGCAGTGGTTTTTAACCTCTGTAACCATAATATGATTGCACCTTTTGGGGTAGAAAACTCAAACATGTCAATCTCTTTAGGTTAATGTCAGAGAGAGGATTTGTTTTTTCTCCAGGCTATTTTTTATTCCAAAACAATAATGAAAAAAAAAATCCAATTCCAAATGACATCTGCTGTCTTCAAATGACAAAGAAAGTGCAAAATAATATGCATTTTCACTTTATGTACCATAGTCTGTAGCCTCATAATAAATTGTCCATCTAGAAGCATTTGTAAGTCACCATGGACAAAATATGGTACAGTTTTGACACAATAAGTACTAGGCCAAGAGCAGTTTTATACTATCAGAAACATTCAATTAAGAACAAGCTGTTAATTCAAATATATATATACAATGTGCGCTTAAACTGTGGAACTTTCTGTTCAAATAAACCATATTCTGAGGTGTCACTTTCACTAATGATAATTCCTGGAAAATTCCTTGTCTTAGCAGGAATTATGAAAGCCTTTCTGATGGTCTAAACTTCCAAGAGAGTCCCCACAAAACTGAAAATTCATATAAATTGGCAACCTTTACAGAACGATGAGATGACCTAAAAATCTTACACTTTGTTTTGGAAAACTCATGGCAAGTTATTTAACTTATTACTAGAATTTATCTAAAATACTGAAAATTTACTATAAGACTAGCAGGCAGCTGACTAGCTATATCACCCTATACACTGATTGATTCTAAATCAACTCCTTACCATCATTTCTGTGTTTTTTCCATGGTGCATTTTATTGTAAGTGAACATATACTTGTGGGAATTCTTGAAAGGACATAAGATAGTATGCTTGTATGCTAAGCCCTCGGAGAATACAGAATGCATACAGCAGCACTGCAAATCCCATTTGAAATCTAGAGATAAGCACTACTTGGTCACTGGAAAACTCATCATGTAACGCTGGCAGCTTTAACTACCTCAGCACATATATTGCAGACAGTCAAAATGAGGCTTAAAGTGCTTTTTGGTTAAATCAAGTGTTGGTCTGGGTCTGACATGAAAGCTTAATCAAACATGGGTAAAAAAAAGTTTTGGCTTCACTTCACTCTGCCCCAAGATATAGTCACTGAAGTGAAAGCAATGTAAAAAATTTTGAAGAAAAACTGTGATTAAGGAACAATTTTACACTATGTTAAATACTACATCCAATATGCCTTATAAACTCAAATTTATCCAAATTTTTCGTAAAATGAATGTTTTTGTGTATAGAAATTATTTTAAAGTCAATTTCTGCAACAAACAAAAATTTAGTTTGCCATCTAATCATTGTTGGAGCCTGATATCTCAGTTTCAAGTCCAACAGCGTAAGTCTTATTTTGACTGGCTGCAAGACATATATAAATATAACTGACATTAGCACGGACGGAATCCTCCATCCAAAGTTTGTGGTAGAAATAGAAGAAATTGCTATAAAGCCATAAGGTAAGTCTATACTAAAAGTACACATCATCAAGGTACCTTCTTATTCTCCTTAACCATCTGAACCTAAAAGACCTACATTTTCAGTATGCATCCTGAAAGACTGGAAAATTGAGCCGTAGGTCTTGGCTTTTGCCTGGACCCCAAAAGAATAAGAACTTACATGATGGAGGACAAGGTTTGAAAGGATGGTATGCTCTGTTTTGTTTTCCTGCTCTTTTGTTTTTGTTCTATACTGCTTAAGAAGTTGCTGATGTTGAAGGAAAGTTATCAATTTTTCCTCTCTGTGAGTAATGACTAAGTAAAGACTGTCCTGCCATATCATCTGCATACTTTGTCATATTTCACCTACCTGACCAAATGCGACTTCAATTTAATTTTATTCAATATGTAGGACTAATCCTGATGACACTGTCCAAATTAATGTGCACGCTTAAAGACGACTGTTTTATGACAAACTAACTCTCTTTGTGCCAGTGACAAGGCAACACATGATCCTATTTCTCTCCACAAATTATTAATGTAAAAAACAAGATTATATGATGATATGACTAGGACACAACTTCTGAAAAACAAAAATCTCTTTCATCGTAGACTTGGATAATGGCATGTGATTACTTTGCAACACAGATGTTCCGGATAACATACAAACATACACAACTTAAAAAAAAAGTTACAAACATGAGGTTCTGCCCTTACAAAAAAAAAGTAATGTTCGTGTGTACTTGCTGTGCACTCACAAGTTTCTGGTGATCTGACATAACATTTGGATAACAGATGTTGGTGACGAAATTGAACATCTGGCTGACAGATGCACTTTAAAAAAAGTTGTATTCATAATGGTCTATTAGTGGTGATTGTCTGGCAGAAGGAATGAATAGCGAGTGTTTGATATAGAACACAACTGTTTCAAAGTTGTCTAATTATATAATGGCAGAATTGCTATGTTTTGAATTCTTTCATATAAGAAACCAAGTCAACTTCTTTGTTAAACATTTTTGCAAACTTTTAAAATTCTCGATAGGTGATAGTGTTTCATTTGCCTTTGCGGGCTATATTCGTTTGTTTGCGGTGTTTGTCATTAAATATATACATATGTATTTATAAAAAATATTTTGCCTTGATCTGATGGCAAAATTTTCTGGTTATTTTCTAGCCATGTTCACAAAACCTACCAACTTCATGAGACACAGTGTGAACATAACTATATTGGCTGTATTGATGCCACCTATATACATGTCTACACTGTACAATCATATTTCATTCCACTGATTTGATTCATCCATATGTCAGCCAAATGTCCACTGATTAAATGTCTGTCAGCCAAACATTCTTTTGGCTGGCTGCCTGGCTACACAAAGTTCCCAGAGAAAAATACTGAAAAAGAGAAAACTTAAATGAACAGATACATGTAAACTGTTAAAGGTGAAAGTTTTTGTAGCAGTTTTCATTATGAACAGTTGACAGGACAAGTCTGTAAATGAAAATAATATACATACAATACAACCAGATAGTTTTAGCACCTTAGATGAAAAATCGGGTCCTCTGGACTTCACAAATCTCTGAACAATAAATCACCAATTCCACAAAACTTGTTGATGCGACAGCCATCTTAATGAACACAAATGAATCTTAAAATTACCTATGTTTTCAAAGCTGAGAAATTTCGTGAAGAGAGTCCCCCATTTCCCCCTGTCCTGTAATATTGCTTCTCTTGCTTGCTGTTCTAAGTTGACACAAGACCTTTGTAGCCCTTGGAGCTTTTAATAACAGTGGAGAATCCACACCTCTATTTGCTTACACTAGTAATTGCATAAGCTTGAGTGCCGTTTTGTCTCAGGCGAGCGAGCCAGAGAGAGAGAGAGAGAGAGAGAGAGAGAGAGAGAGAGAGAGCACACAAAGTCACTGATGTTCTGTGGAAGTACGGTAGTCATTGGTGCTACTATATTTTACACAAAACTTAGTGCTGTTTTCTATCTCTCCCTCTCAAATTACAACCAGGGGCGACAGTGGCCAATGGCAACATTTTTGGATACCAATAGTAATGTAATGGGTCTCTGGTCAAAACTGAAAATGTTTCACTTTTGCTCTGTTTTCTTTCCTTTTGCTCCTTCATTAAAGTGTGCAATTTTCCCCAGATTGATTTTCAGTCTTCCAAAAATTTTCATCATTCTACCAAGGCAGAACAACACATCGTCACAGTCACAGGCAGGTCATCTCTCTCACTTGAGTGAATTTTTCAGGTCAGGGAGAAAACTACAGAAATGGTCTTCTCATATAACCGGCCAGGCTGACTTAAACTTGGCAGATCCTATGCGATGACTAACAATAAGAATAAAACAATGCCAACATCAAGCTCTAGTGCTGTCTTTTAACCAATGACATTGTGATTTATTTTGTCTGTGACATTTAATGGAGGTATTAGGTTGTAGCAAGTACAAAAATGCCCCTGTCTGCAAACTGCCTATGTCTCAGACTAATGAAATGGCATTCATGCCGGTGTAAAAATAGTTGCATGATATGAGCAGTGCTAGTAATACCTCCATGCTGCTGTTTCACTGGTCGGTGCTGGCAAGTTTCTGCTCTTGTGTCAGCCAGAAAACTAGAAAGGAGCTTAAGATCAGGGTTCTCAGAAAATGAAACTGGCAAGTTCTGACAAATGGAACGAGTATTGATCAGGCTGCAATTTATACTGACATATTCAAAGGGCAAAAATACCTGTAAATCTTATGTGACAATCACATTTTGATGACTAACAGATGTATGCAATGTGTGTGAACTTTATTCCTTGTTTACATTTATATTAAGAAAGTCACATGTAGCTTGAAAATATTTTTCTTTTTCATTGTTAAAGAAATTACAGTTAAGACTGATTTTTTTGTTTTCATACTATGCTGTGACAGCACAGAAGATATCTACAAACTGATAACGCCAATATAGTTCACAACTCTGATAAATATTGATAAAAATGAAAGAAAACATAGGTTACCAAAGTGTATGACCAGTATATATACCCGCTTGCAACAAAGTGGTCCTTATAAATGCTCATTATAAAAACAAAAACAGTGTTGTGTGATGTCAGTACAAAACACAAATATACACTTAAAAAATACAAAGAGTTCTGGTACTCAAACTTGATTTTGTGTGCACAATAATTAAGATGATATTATTTGTGAGCGTGAAGCTTTCAGTAACACTAGGGTCTGTGCAAACCTAATTGCTTATACTGCCGGCTACATTAGCTAGCATGCCATTTTGTGTAGGGCAAGAGAGGGAGATGCAGAGACAGCCTGAAAGAAAGAAATCAGTGCTCAACAGCTTGATGTTTGATGTATTTTAAATATAGTAGTTGACAGCATTGCTGTATTTGCCTCACTTCTTTTTACTATGCTAGCACAGGTCTCTCTCTCTCTCTCTCTTATACTCTCTTCCCCACACAAAATGAGAGTATACTCTGTACCTGAAAAATCATGTACAAGGGTGATTCATGTCATCCCCCAGAAAATGCATGAATTGCACAAAGTGATTACAACAGACTCTTCAACAATATCCCTCATGACACTTCACTTCACTAAATTTTATTATAATACAGATTTTTTTTGGTTGCCATTTTCCCTATTTCATCTATCTTGTGCTCTTATCTACATATCATGGCTTCTTTTACAGAAATGATTCCTTTCATCCTTCATTTTCAGAAGTAAATTAAGCAGGGATGTGCATTTTAAGAAAATAGTACCTACGTTGTTTTCAGAAGAGATTCTTCTATGCAGGTGTTCTTTCAATTTTTGAAAGTAATAAAATGAGTCATGACAATTGAATCAGTGTCATGGAGAAGACATACTTGGCCACTGCCACTTAAGGGATGAGTTCATGCAAGTTTCTGAAAATGCACATCCCTATCTAATTTAGAATCTTGCCATTTCCAAAGTAAAAAGTGTATCATCATAAAATCTGGTGTAGTGTCCTGGGGAATATTGTAAAAGATCTATGATATATTCACTTTGCCAAAATTCACCTATGTTCTGGGTGAGGCTGTTAACATTTTGATCCATTCTCGTATTACACACTCCAGTGTTGTTATAACTTTCTTGTGTGTAAGTGAGATATCCTAGACAGCTGAAGTATTCCTGAGTGTTATGACAAGACTGTTCATGGCTTACAAAATTCAAGGACAAAGCTTCACACTATTGCTGTTGGTTGTGAAAAAGATGGATAAATCACAGATTCATCTAGAGAGTGGAAGTTATAAAAATGACACTTATAGCCATGACATAATAATAAAAACTTAAATGACCGTAGAAACATCATTAATTGTACAAACTGCTTGATTACTGAAGGTAATAAATGTACCTATGACTAACCAAAAGAAACACTGACTAACAAACAAGTGAGGAAAGTGGCAAAACTCTCCATTTAACTGCTAGGAAGGACAAAAAGAGGAGGAGCAGACCCCAATCAAGAGCACATGTAAAAATCTGAAGTATATGTCAAGAGAAATAATGTGAGATACACATGTAAGATATATTCACAGGACATGGATAAATACTTGTCTTTCAGGATGTCATTATCACTCTCCATTAATCATAAGAACGTCCATTTGCCTAATTCTTCTAAAAACAATACATTCAACAGAAAGGATTATGGACTTTACATAGCTGGGTGGTTTCAAACAAAGGTGGGAAATATTTGGTGGGAAAATATGAAAACAGATAAGGATGAGAAAGGGAATGCCTGATACATTTCGGATTTACTCCTATCGAGGCTGTGTGATATTTAGTGTTATACCAGAGGACAAGAAGACTGTACACCATATACTAGTGTTTACATTTGCAGTGATCCTTATGATAATGTCACAAATTTGACTTGTGTCACCTCAAACATAAAGCACAGGCCCAGTTTAGTCATGCACACATACATCTACACAAATCCCACAACATATTTACTTATTAACCCTTCCTGTGTCTGTGGTGGCTTAAGCAGTTGGCAGAGGTATATCAGGTTATTAAAAAGGGCTAACCAATGTACCTGTACTGCTAGGTATAACCCAATTTTCTTGAGAGGGATATCCCTTTGGTTTTTCTCCTTACTATTTGCTGCCACACAGTGCAGTGGTCCTGTTTTGGCAACTTCAGACTGAAGCAGCCAACTTTTGATAAATTCACAAAAATGTATGCAGACTGTGCAGCAATATATTGAGGCTCAGCTGTTCATGGCACTGCTATGTCTAACAGTACACAAATTTGGTTTCCAGGATGTTTGTCAACAAACCCTTTCAAGCAGAACTCTTTCCCATATTTGTCTTCAAATTCCTTCCAACTTCTTGAATCCTCAAAATAAAAATAAATTAACAGTACAAACTTATCCTCTCAACTAAAAAAGTGTTTGTTTTTGGTGAGGTATCTAGGTTTTGTTTTCTTTGGCTGATGTACGTTTTCACACTCTCACTGAAGAGAGATAATCAGTCTGGTACCTGACCTCTGGGAATTCTCACAGGATAAGGGCTGACACATAAGAACAACAAAAAAAACCAAAACAATGTTATATCTGATTCTTTCTTTGCATTTGCTCCCACTGCAGTAGTATTATCTCAGTGTTCAACAAAGACAGCTACAACATCTCATGTTCCACACTTCATTTAAGGGGAGGCATAGCCTTTTCCCAGACGTTGTAATGCAGAAGACATGGTGCGCAAATCCCCACAATAGTACATTGGAGTTTCTGTGCAAAATTGCACACTTAAAAGCTGAATGGTGCATTTTGTTCTTTTAAAAGTGATGATCTAAGAGCAATTGTTATTCATCATAGGGCCAGTTGCTGGACACCAGTTTTCTTCCATGTCTCCCAGATATTTCTATGCATGTTCATTCATGGGTTTTTCTGGTGTTTCTGCCTGGAAACAAAATTATGAAGCACTAAGCACTAAGAACAAACACTGAAATGATACAATGTAATTTTGTGTCAAGACAGAAAATCCAAAAATACCCAAGTAAGAACATGCATAGAGATATCTAAGAGATATAGCTGAAATCTGGTGTCAGACAGTTGGCACTATCACAAATAACAGTTGTTCTATGGCTTTAATGGAGAAAAGCACTCCATTCTGCAATTCTGTGCACAATTTGACATATAAACTCTAAAGCACTCATGGTGGTAAGCTGGCACTACATTTTCTGCAGTACAAATGCTGGGAAAGAGCCATGTCTTCTCTTAAGCTGAGACAAGAATGATCAAACAATCAATCCAAAACTCAACCAAACAGACCAGTCTGGCATTATGAATATGTCATGTTTGGCAGAACTTAAAAATCATCAAAGTTGGCATAATTTAAAATAATACCAATCATGGGAATGCTACATTTATTGGACCAACTGTGTCAGGACAAAATTAAAAAGGAATGTAGTCTTCAATCTACCATCTCACTATTACTGCTTTGAAAATGTTGATAACATCAATAAATTTCAAATATTTCAAGACATTTCACACCATGTGATTCCTTATCTATATTTCAACTGATTTATTGTAACTTTCTAAAACTTTGCTAAGAATTTCTATTGTAAGCTAATAACAGAGGAGCAAGAAAAAAATAAAGGGGCAGCCTTCTCTGATGTTTCTCAAAACCTGAAAATTTCATTTGCAGATATAGTCAGAATAAGTAATTTAACAGCGGTCACTTTCGTTCAGATCATCAAAGATACAGTTAAATAAAAATATGCCTGTGATCCCCATTTTTGTGCTCTGATCCAACTGCACAAATTTCTTGGTAACTGGTTTATATGGAGAAAAATGTGTTCAGTTAAGAGAATCTGCATTATGGGGATATGATTGTAAATGACATCATGGTGTACAACAGTAAATCTTTAATTTCAGAAAACAAAAACATGAATGGCAAGAAATCTTATATAATTCCAGCCATGAACAAATGAATAGATAGCACTGTGACCCAAGCTTTTGTATATATGAAATATTAGACTGAACAAATTTTATGCTAGAAGTAAAAATTTTCGCTCATGGAGCTGAAACACGTATATCAAGAGGCTTGAGGAATAAAATACTAAACTTGAAAAGTTACAAGACAAAGTCTCATGCTGAAATATCAAAGAAATCTTAAGTGAATGAAAGAGAGAGAAAGAGAAAAATTTTCAACGGACATGGTAAAATTTGTTCTTCTGTAGATAAGAGGAAAACTTGAAATACTGACAAATTTAATTCTTAAATATAAATAACAATGTACACAATTTATTAGTTTTCAAGGCTATTTCATTCAATGTATGGCAGAGGAACAAAATGTGTTCTGTGAAGATTAAAGAATGAATGTTCTCTGAAGGTTTTTACTCACACTGCGCAAATTTGCATGTATATTAATTTTTGCATCATGTCACGTGTGTAATATCCTAACAACCGCATGAAGAAATGAACTAAGCATTTGCTGGGTATTGCAATTAGGTAATGATATACCACAAGAAAAATAGCATACATAAAAATCTAAATTTAACTTAACTTTACACAACATTTTGAGATGTGGACTACAGGAATGTTGCGCCTTACTGATGATATGGTATTTGATAACATCTGTAGACAAATTTTGCTTGAGATTATAATGGTCCCATATACTGAGGGAAAAAAAACTCATTATGAAAGAGGAAAAAGTAAAGGAATTGCAAAATGTCATGAGTATTATAATCAACGCATCTTTCAAAGCAAAGAAATAAAGAACAAAACAAACTGAAAAGTCTGAGATTATTCAGGCCTCCATTAACCTTCACCAACTGTGTCCTTTTCCCCCCAATATAATAAAATTGTTGATAATATTTTGCACCAAATGCTCCAAAGTGTGTTACTAGGTGCAAACATGATTTCCAGAATGGTTTTGAAAAGGCTAAAAAAAATGACTAGGTTAAGTCATGACTGATTTCAGCAAGTTCCACCACAACTTAATCCTTTTGCTATATGACGCACACGTACATTCTACCTGAAATTCTCACAAATACTTCGTTTAAGGGGTAGGGGCAGCATTAGAGGGAAGAGGTCAAGACTACTGCCATCGGTATTTAAAAATGTAGAGAAGGGGTTAAGTGCTGCTCCAGGAAATGTATGCAACAAACACAACATAAGAGTACCCAGCCAACCAAATGAAACTAGTGTAAAAAACTTAATCATTCTCTAACACTCCAGTCTTCTGCTATTTCCTTCATCAACTGAAATATACACTAAACCTCAAAATTGGTATATAGGTAGAAAATTGCCAAGATGATGGATGACTGAGAACAATCTCACTTCGGTGGTTTCTTTGTCCTTGTGACCTCAGCACTTGAATCCTGGGAAAGAATACACAATTTAAGAAATTTAAGAGGATACAAAAGAAGAGCAGGTTAATGGGAAATCAAAATCGACAGTATTTAAGTGTGAAATAAGTTATGAAATATTTTCTAAATGAGAAACAACAAGGCATTGAAAGTAAATTTCGATTTTTGTACAGACAGTCAAAGAAAAATGTGTGTCTTTCTTCTGACTGAGATAAACTGAGGCAGCACAGGAATTTATAAAATAATTATTAGAAAAAGGCAGGAATAAGCAGGAAAATTAAACTGGTGTCAGTGCAATTAAAATTAAAGGCAAAATAAATTCCAACAAAACCAAACAACCTACATGCATTCATATGACTATTGAGATGTCCTCTTGTGCAATCCCAGCAATATAAAACTTTTTCATTAAATTGTCCAGGCAAACCGCTCATAAATAGTCCCTATGACACACGTGATCTAAGTTCAGAGCAACAACATACTCTCAACTGCAGAAGATGATCTTTTTGACAGGTGGTGCCAGAGTTTACTAGCTATACATGCCAAATGCAGTTTGGCTTCACATTTGCTCTTTCTATAATATATGAGACAGGTAATTTCTTTACTCTGCCCAACAACACAACATAATCCTTGTGCTGACTTCTGTCTGTGTTTGTGATAGGTCTTTTCTCTATGCTGGCTATCTAGCTGGTAACTAGTACAATCTGGGTAAAACTTGAGAGCATTTACTTTCACCAGCACCATCATTCATTATTCTAAAGAAGAAAACCATGAACTCAACACAAATCTGTGTGTGACCTTTTCAAGCACCAATCTGCTGAGACTTACATCACATGTGCCCTAATTTCTTTGCATGCACTACAAAAAAATGCCTAGCTCTAATCTAGAGGGTAACACAGTCAGCAAGTATCATCCTTGTTGCACATGAGATCATATACCATGAGATAAGCCATGAGGTATACAATGTTGAACAGCAACATGGACCATATGTAAGCCAGTCAAAAGAAAGCTTAAGTTGCTTTTTGACTAGATCTAAATCAAGTTACTGGTATGATATGATATATGTGTTGTTCCATGACCTCAATCATTTTCGGCTTACAATAAGGAATCATTTGATACGGGATGATCCCAGTAACATTCTGGGCCTGATATCTCAGGTCTTCACCTATTGATTTAAGCCTCCTCTTGACTGGATGCAAGACACATACATGATTCTAAATAGCAGCTGTGACTTATGGTCCTAATCACAACTACACACACAGCAGAAAAAAGCAGCTGGGATGAGAGGGTGAGGGACCCAAACATGGTTAACAATAACCTAGAATGCTTAACTTGTATATTCTTTCATAACATTATCATTATATCTCCACAGAGATTGTGCAGTCAGCTCTAGAACAGAACTTCCACTCCTTCCACTCCACTTTTTCAGGAATGCAAACTTAACTTGGTGTACAAAGTAATGCAAAGTAAATAAAGGGAAGGATTGTGTCTTAAACATCCAGCAAGGGCATGGGTAAAGTTATGGTCCCAAATTAACAACTGCTGTAACTGAAATGAACAAAGTGCATCTTCCTTACAAATCTTCAAAAAGATGGAAGAACTGAATCTTATGTGAAATGGGAAAACATAAAATTAAATGGCTGTCAAGTTAAGAAAGCAACGACATAATCAACCACATTTATTTATTTTCAATTTAAAAAAAAAAAAAAAAAATTAAATGAAAGTGAACTCTGCTAGGAGAAACAACCATTCTTTGTCTAGGGAAACGGTGAGACAGATAGACCAAAGACAGACCCTGCAACTGTAGATGATAGTAGAGAGGAATAGACAGTGCCCATTACTGTGGAAGATAAAATAAAAGTATGATAAGAATTCTATGGAAATTTGTGGAAGGTGTGATCCTGTACTGGACTCTCCTCTCATTCTTAGGACAAATACTGTAAATAAGAAACTGAATGCAAAAACATCATCTCCTACTATCTCCAAATATCCCAAAAATTTGTCCAGATGGTAAGAAAATAAGACATTTTCAGAGCCTGAACATCTATCAAATATTCCAACAATTTGTTAATTTCCTTAAAAATTTCCGTAAACAGGAGAATATCTGTAAAAGATGGTTGCATCATGAGGTGATTAATGTTAAGTCTCAGTAAGCTCAAATGTTCAAGAGATAACAAAGAAAAAAATCTAGAAAAATAGAATCAAAATGCAAACTCATCAGACAGGGACAAATATGAAACAAAACAAGGACACAACTTGAGCAGCATAACAGAAAGAAAACAAGTCATACAAGGGCAAATCACAAACCTCTCATATTGAATGAAAGTAGTGAAATACCTACCTTCATATCTCTTCCTTTTGTTTCTATGGGCAAAAGGAAGGCCGCAACAGATGCAATGAGACACATCACACCATAGACTGATACAGCTGCAAATGCTGATTCTTTTAGAAGAACCTGTGGGCAAACAGTGACATACAGGTTTATAAGAGTTTGTAAGTTTATATTATTTTCAAAGAAATATCCATTTCCTCTGAATGACATATAAACAAGATAATCTCATCCAAATCCTGTATAAGACTCATTTTTGGTAAAGTACATTTTGAGAGTATTAATTTGCAGAGAGCATCAAAAAAACAAGGCAAGAAAAAAAATGCCCTGAAAATCTGCACATCAGTTGAATATTTTTCAAATGAAAGTTCCTTGCCATGATTGTATTTCACTGTCTTAATCCCCACCAATGGCTAGATCACCCTGTAACATCACTTACCGTTAATAAAATTCTCTGAACTTTCTGTGGTTTCATTTAGATTAAAGTTGAAATGTTGTAGCAATTTACCCTAATGCAAAGATAGTTATCTTAAATTATAATTGTGAATGCATAAATACATACTACAAGAGAAAGAGAATGTCCAAGAACGAGACAAACAAATTCAAAATATTTTAAAACATTTTAGAGAGCCTTCTATAAATGCTGTTTATTGGACTGATCTTTAAATAGTTTTCTCTAAAAGATAACATTTCTGGTCACCCTAAGGGACGATAATACCGATAATTTACATTCCATCTAACTCATATCTTCTCAAAGCCATCCCCAACAGCCCATCTGCCAATCACTGAGATCATCATCATCATTACCATCATCGCCCACTACCAGGATAATTTAATGACCATTATCACTATCAAAAATATATCAAGGTCAGAATACCATCATCTAAACTGCAGCTCACCTGTGCTACAAATGGGGTAACAATGGCTCCAATCCTTGCCATTCCACTGCAGGTTCCCAAGCCGAGAGCTCGCATTGAAGTTGGGTAGACCTGAGATATAGAAATCAAAGATCATTATATCTCACTGTCACTTTATCAAAACATGCAGAACCATCTTATCAATAATAACATTTTCGACTGGGGGAAGAAGGAGATTCCCAAACTGGGGTAAGCTTACCTCTGGGAGAGCACCATGCAAATTTCAAAGGAGGTACAATATACTAAAAAAAAACCAAGAAAATTACAAAACCAGTTTCTAACTGATCTTATTTTAAATAAGTATGACTATATCATTTTCAGACAGGTTTTATGCAGGACTGCTTAATGACATTAAGGAGTATTTAAATCAGGAAAGGTTTGGTACCGCTCATTTCAATGCTCTAATGTGACGTCCATGTCTTACCTCTGGAGTATAGACATAAGCACCTTGAAATGCCCCAGAGATGAAAGCTCTAGCTACGAACAAGAAGAAGGTCAGCAAAGCCCTGGAAGTAAAGAGTACAATTAGATCAGAAAGCTTAATGAGGTTAAGTACGGAAATGTAGCAGCATGAATAATGGTTAAACAGTGACAACAATATGACCAGCCTCACGGTGCTGCGAGAAAGTTATTAGATTACAAAGTTTGCAATCACTGAGTTTCAAGTGTCACTGTGGTGAATCTGTAACAAATTTAACAAGTTTATTTTACTAAAACCCAGAACACAGCAGTGGTATGTGCGTGAACAACAAAGGATATACACTGGCAACGGGACAGCACATAATACAGATAATAATAAAGATCTATGTACAAAGGTCACATACATAACTACTAGATAATGAACATACAAAATTTTAGCCTGACTCACAATTACACAATTTCTCTGCACATTATTAAGCAATACATCACTCGGACAAACTCACTGCATACATCAATTTGCAGAATAGTTTTTGTATAATTATTATAGCAAAAAGTGCTATAATTATTATAGCAAAAAGTGCAAAAAGTGCTATAGTGCAAAAAGTGCTATAACTTCTAAGAAATCAGGACCACCTTGACAAATTTATTATATTTATCCTTAGATGGTTATTTTTAGTGAAACTTCAACAGTGCAGTTTTGATGTAGTTTGTCAGGGTCATTGGAATGCTTGTATTTCTACTTTCCAAGAACTCTATTGTCTTGTACATACTGGGGTGAATATAATTTCTTCTTTCCAAAAACCTGAACACATCAGGAAAAGCAAGTTGAGAGGTAAAATAGCTCACCTTGTGGTACATATATTGACCAGCAGGACAAAAATGGTGAAAATGACGAATTCCACTGTCATTGTGTACTTTCGGCCAATTTTGTTCAGCAGATATGCAGTGATGAAAAGTCCTGTTAGAAACAAAACAGCCAGCTATGTCCAAGTGTTATTTTGATAGCCACACAACTGCTTTGCTCATTTATATTCCTTAAGATGCAACTGAAGTATATAAAATGTCCCAACAACACATAACTGTCTTAGCAAAGTTAAGATCCACACTATCTTACCAAACCATAACTCTTGTGCCTCCATTTGAAAAAAATGCTCTTCACTTTCAGAGAGTCTTAGTTTTGTGCTACACACATGGAGTAATTGCTTCTCTAGTGCAAATATGCTTTTGAATGGCTGCAGCCTTTCATGCTGAAAACCTGATTTGAGTGTCCTTAAAATTTACCTGGAAATTCAGCAAAAGTTGTCCAGGTGAGATCTTCATAGTCCTTTGTGGTAAGAGTTTTACACTCCAAGAAACAAGAGGGGTTAGGATTGTACTTGACATCAGTACCTAAAAGGATGTAAGAAGATAATCAGTGATATTACACCCTGATGGCTACAAGTATATGAAAACAGAGCAAAGATTATATACTGGGGAAGGAATAACGGAGGCTTGAATTTTCAAGAAACACCTTCATTTAAGAAAAATTATAACACATTATCTGGATTCAAAGTAAAAATTGTTCAGTTCGGTTCAATACATCATCACTCTTTTTTGCTGCTTTTGTTTTTCAAAGAAAAAAATTAAGCTCCATGTGAGTAATGGCAGAGTCCATCTGATCAATCATTCTCCTTTTGTATTGTAAGCAGATTTTGAACAAATAAAGTCAATGTATCTATGCAAGCTGATAGTGCTCTGTCATCATCATTATGACATGGTCTTTTTTGCAGAATGATCCTTTTCTGAATAGCCTATTACAACTGAACACCATATAAAGATGGGTGATGTCCTGAAATTAGAGAATTCCTTGGTACAAGCATATTATTAACATATGTTATCGCCGCATTATACAGATGAGACACTTAAGAATGTCCACAGTTCATGGTTAAACAAGAAGTAATTGCATCTGTTTAATATGAGATAAACAATGTAAAATCAGTACACAGATCAAAGGGAAATAAAATGCATGAATCAGTAACTATGCATAAATAATCAAAAACATAAACTAAACTGATATAAACAAAATTTTGGCTCCTTTATATTCTTACCATGACATCCATCTGGGTTTTCAAACATGGCTGTGGTGAGCAGAACAATGCCATAATAAGAGAACGCACACACCAACCTGGCAAAGATAAGTCAAATCCTTTCACTCATACTTAGTTTATATTATCCTGTCATCAAGCATGCATATAAAATTCACACAAAGTTATCACTTCCTTCCGGTTGAGCAGAATGAGGAAATATCTACACTGTAAACACTGACTATTGTCTAGCTATGTATGGGACAGTTCACACAAATTGTCACTGATGAACCATCATCTGTGTCTGTCTCATTCATCTACCATTGTCTGTTTTTTGACACGCTTGTTGCTAGACAGACAAAACAGATTTGTTGGCAGCAAAGTCTTGTAAAAATAATATAAAATCATGAAGATATTATATCCATGGCCATCTGGCTGTTGCTCAGTAATTTTTAGTGTGGCCTTACTGCAAATCTGACCAACCACAAATAAAAGCATAGCTTGAAGTGACTTCAATCTTTAACATTTGGTGCTGTCAGGCAAAAGAAGTATTATATTGCTTAGCCTAGCTCCCCACACCCCCCCCTCCCCCCAACATTTCTCAGGGCTCTGACCAACCAGCATTCACCTAAGGCTCACTTTAGCTGCATAATGCATCACTATCTCTTCACTGCTGACCTATTTTGTCCCAATTGTAAACAGGTAAATTTTCAGTCATTTCTGTTCCTGGGAAAAAACAAATTTCCTATCTGAGTCAATTAAATAAATGATGGATGTACATTATACATCCCTAATATATTACTGCGCTAAGTTTCAAGAGGTAAAATGCATGTATACACAGCAATAAAGGGATTAACTTGACTCAGTTTCAAAAACCAAACTTGTGCAAAAGTTGAAATTACTAGGACTTGTGGTTATTGCCTTGTCAAGATTTTCACCCAAGGGAGCTTACCAAATGATCCACAACAAGATAGTAGTTATCCGCAGTTCAGGAATGAACAAGTCCACCACCTGACCACGTTTTACACTCTGTATAAGGAAAAGACAAGAAATGAAATCAGACATGATAGTTATACATCAGAAACTTTCACAAATCATCAGGCTTTTAAGAAAACTGATGAAAGCCCCATTAATTTATCATTATTTAATTGCCAGTGAGAGAAAGACTGATCTCCAATCCAAGAAGAGCATGCTCTTGCAGCTTATATCATGTTATTATCCTAGGAGGCCAAATCATTTTGTAACTTTTTCAATTACCTAGGGAAAAGACGGCAGCTGCCATTCTGTGGGTATTGATCAAAAAGGCATCTAGACAGAGACTTTCACTCTGTATGGCCAGATATCCATCACACAGACTCATGAACTGAGAAACATGTGAATGGAATGCCCTCTGAAAATAATCACAGGGGGGAATGAGAGAAATGACATCACCACATTCTGGTTCAAAGTCTAATGCCATGACCATTCGAAGCTGATGAGGCTAATGGAGGCTAAACATCATGAGAACTGAGCTGATACACTTTCAGCTTCCATACTAACTGAACTTTTGACAAATGCACACAAACTGATTTGCAGTAACTCAAATGGGCTCATTTTCATATCAAGCCAAATCACTTAGGTACTTTATTTCTGGGGGCATATTTCTTTACATCATGCTCATTCCACATTTGCCTTAGTCACATTTTAAAGTTCTAAGACATCTCGCGCTCTGAACTCATTGTCCAAGGCAAAACAATGAGGTAGATGTGGATTAGCTTTGAAAATGGGGAATACAATGTAAAAGCAATCTTTCCTTTCTTTATTAATAATTCAAAGATAAATGAAAGATCAGAGTGGTAGAAACAATTCAAAGTATCTAAAAAAAATTAGATGAATGTCAAATGAACCTCATGATTCAGCTCAGTGCTTATAAGTAAAAAGCTGTACAATCAAAAGTATCTTATGCCATATAAGGGGTTAAACTTACATGAGCATGTGGTTCAACCAGTTTGCCTAGCGGCATCGGCTTGCCATTGTCTCGTGCGATTCTCTCCAAAGTTTGCAAGGCTTTATCATAACATCCACGTGTCATATCATACCTGGCACTCTCTGGTAGCCACTGCAAAACAAGACAAAAAAAAGCCTTGCATAAAGAAAAGAATAAGACAGGCTTACATAACTCGACTATATTTTCATACAAAAAGGTGAGCCCATTATTTTACTGTTTCTGACTTGCGGATGTTGGGGTTGACAGTAACACTTCAGCTTAGAAAGACAGCATGGCCATGTGTCCTTGATAAAAGTGCCTGAAACTCCTGATCCTCACTCCACTTGGGTGTAAATGAATATCTGGCTTTAGAGCTGAACATATGAACATGAATGTAATATGAATGAGATAAATTATTATTATATTATTGTATAACACTGTAAAACACTTTTCATACTGGAAAAATAACAGAAAAGTCCTCTTTTTGGTTTTTTCATTTGACTGAAGTAGTGACTGAAATATGAACAACCACATGTTTGTGAAGGGAATAATACAGAAGGAACTTGATGGTTCCAGTCCATCAGAAACAGACTTGTCCTTGGCCCCTCTATGCATTTTTCATGACAGTGCCACTCCTCTGTTTTTAGAGAATGTAGTCCTTCGTCTGGTTCTCTCATGACAGGATAAAACAAAATGAAGTTTGATCAACTTGTTGCATACATGAAAAACTGTGATAACAAAAGGGCTGGTCTTATACATCTTTTGTTTTTAGACAAACATAAACAAAAAATCTTTATGCTCAAGACCAATATGAAATAAGTTTCTTAGATTAAACCAGAGTTTTATACATAAGGATCATCCCATTATTTCATTTTGTCTGATGTGTTAGTGTAGGGGTTCAAGTCAGTTTTGATCTCAGTCAGGCCATTAATGCCAGCAGTGTAATGAGAAAATACACAAATCACAACAAATACGAACCAAACAAAAAAACAAAAACAATCTTCAATGCAAAGATAAACGACAAACAAATGAACAGGGGTATTTTGACTGGACAGCAAGGATACCCTGAAAATAAAATTTTGGCAGGATAGCCAGAGAGAAAGTGTTCAATTGTGAGACATGCATTTCACCCATCTAACAAATACAAACAGAAAATGAGGAATAGGAATTGGCTTTCCTTTCCACCCCATCCCCTCCTTCATATCAAACTGGTGAACCATATTCGATGAACAGTAACTGAAACACAATAGTTATCCTGAGTCCCCTGGAGGGAAAAGCTGATTCTCTCTTCAGATTGTAAGCCATCCTGGTACTCCATGGTACCTACATGGGTGAATTTTAGTGTATAAACTCATTTCAGTCAATATGGAGGTTTTTGATACCTATCATTGTGTACAACTCAATTAATGCGCCAATATATAAAATCCCCCTTTACTGGGGCCCTGCCAGCCAGTGTCAGGATATAGAAATACGTAAAATGATCTGTAATCTAAATAAAGCATCCAATTGTAGTTTCAGGTACAATTTGAGCCTTCTAGATAAAAAAAATGAAGTGCATAAGCCTGTGTATTCGCACATGGTCAAAACCACCCCAATGAAAAATTGGGGACCAAATCAGAATTCGAGGTGACCTTTTTCGAAATTTGTTAAAACTTATGGGCGTTGGTCCCCTTTTTTTTCCTGTTAAAAAATCGGGCAAAAGAAGTACTTCGACCTCCATGGAAGAAGTTTCCCGAAATCACAGTGGTATTTGTAGAATAACACAAAATGTCAATAGGGCCAAAAGAAGAAAAAACAACAGGTTCCAAAGACTTGGAGAGTCAAAAAGAGGAGTAACGCAAGAAATGCTTGTCGGTTAAAAATACAGTCGGCCAGCACACAACCTAAGTTGGCTTATGCCTAGATCAATAAACTTGAAACTTGAAACTTGTATAAATGCTGAAAATTGGAAAAAGAAAATGTTGCTACATCCCCTGAGACAGATTCTATTGCTATGAAGTTAACCTTACAGTCCCCACTCATTGGCATTATATTAAGCCATGGTTTTGATCTGTATTCATGGATTACTTCATAAATCTTTCATGTTCTTTATTTCTTTATAAATATATACATTAGCCATACAGACTGAATAAATAAAACATTGAATCATAATTCAGTTGTATTACTGATATTCTCAGGCTCATAAAAGACATTTATATTCCACAGTATTTCTGTTTTCTGTCGGCAGACTCAAGTAATATGAACGGATTCTGCTCAATGAAAGTTTTCTGTATGTTTCCTGGTGATAGTGCTCCAGAATCCATAGTTGATTGGCATAACTGCAAACCATCTAACTTTTTGCCTCATTGCAAAATTTTCAGGTAACAGTAAGGTGGAATAATGGATGGCACTTCGGCATGAGAGTTTACCACTTAAAATGAACACAAAAATAATACCCTCTCAATCCTCAAGGAGGGATGTTATTACTGCAGTGCTAGGTGTCTTCAACTTACCACACAAAAGATTGAGAAAATAAGGAGTGGCAGAGCAGAAAAGCCCAGGAGATATGACCAACCCAAAGTAGGCATCACAATCAAAGCCAGCAGAACCTCAAAACATGCCCCAATGGCCCAGAATGTCTCAATCAATGTCACGCAGGTAGCTCGAGATTTGCTAGGCAGGAACTCAGCATACAGGGTTACTCTGTAGAGGTAAAACATCAAAAGGCAGTGTAGGTCAAAATAGTCTTGGAAATAGTTTCCTCCCCTCCTTTTAAGAAAGATGCCACATTGACCATCAAATAACTGACAAAATGTATAAAAATTTTGAGCACTGACAAAATTTTCAGAAATCTCGAAACTCTGAAAAAGGCAAATATATCATTTCCCATACTTCCTCAGGTGTGGGGATTTAGTAATGCTAACAGTGTGCTACTGACTTCATAAAACTTCCTGCATCCTACAAGTATACATTGGATATGAGATCTCATTAGCAGAGGGTACCACTACCATTTCTGAGATCAAGGACAATAAAGCCTTGAACTGGCCATGAGGTCTCACTCTTCATGATCATGTTATGTTGATACATCTTAAGTGTCAGACATGACTCACATCATACTCTACTAATCCAGCTAAATCCAGAGAATCATGTTTTGTTATCACAACATCCAGCTGGTTGCAGCATTCCTCAGATAACATAATACTCTCTCATATTACAGAAACAAAGACAGCATTGACAATGACAGTGATATAGAAGATGCTAAAACGTTTCCTATTGTCTTTCTTTTTATCAATTAATCAGTAACGCACACGGCTGGCTATCTTAGAAATCATATAAAGATTAATCATAAAAAGCTCAATACAAAGGTGTGAAAAAATGAATTTGACCTAACTTGATGTGCACTGTCTCTTTTTGAAAAACAGCAATACTGTACTTTTATCTGACACCAAAGAGCCTGTCATTATAACATTCATGAATATAAACCAACATTGATAATAACTTACGACTGTGGAGCTCCTCCAATGCCAAAACCCACCAGGCCTCGTAGAATTAACATCCACACAAAGTTTGGGGCAAATGCACTCAGAATGCCAAAGTAGCAGGTGACTAGAGAACACATAATCAGTTCCTGAGGGGAAACAGCGAACAGTGAAAGACAGAGTGCACGACTGGTGAAAGGGATTCTGTCCCTACTCACTTTTTTAATAAATTTCACTGTTGGACTACTATGGTAATGACTATGGATCCCTAACACATACTGGACCTTCAGAGAGCAATTGTACTAGGCGGCCAGATAACTACTGTATAAGATAGGAAGATCACCTACATGCAGCATTGCTAAGTATTTATGAAGGAAAAAAAACTTAAGTCTTCCTGGTTGGATATATTGAAACAAATTATTTGTCAGAGTTAGATGAATAGTTTAAGTACCATATAGAGTAAGTGTCCTCAAACTTAATAAAAAGGTAGTATGTGAACCTGTTTTCCCTTCTAAAGCTCATTTTGTGAAATACAATGTTATAGATCAGTATAGATATCTTCTGCATCATGATGGACTCTCACAACAATTAACAACTCAAATACAAAATTGGGTGGGCACTTACAGTTTTCCTACCATACTTGTCACAGATAGCACCCCATAAGCTGGAGCTGCACATCATCCCACAGAATACAACCTGTGAAAGCATGAAATGTATAACCATTATTTCAGAATGGCCCACATGAGTACTGTTTCATGATAATGTAATGCATCAGGAGGATTTATCTACTATAAAACAACAATGAATAACTGTAGTGAATGCCTCTAGAGCCATACCAAAGTACATGATCTTTCCAACAGAAACTCAGAAATAATGTTACAATGCTGTTAAAATACTTTCACAATTCATCTACATCCATCATGACTGATCACTATCATAACTTGTAGCCACAAAGTGTACATCAAAATAGTCTTGTATTTTTATCATGCCTTCTTCATAGCTGATATATCAGGTGTTTTTTTCATTTCTTCATTATCATTGTCATCATCCTAATTGTCATTGTTTATGCTGTAACAACAATACTGTGTAAATACTGAATATGATGATAACATATTGAGTGATTCCTGCATTTTGATCTTTTTTGTGCATCCTGCATGTATAAAAGAAGATTAAATTATCACATTTAAGTCAACAAATCACATCTTTTTCATCATTGCAGATTATCATTTATAGAATTTGTACAAAAACGACTGATTTGGCTTTATTTCATGTTGACAGTGGAAGTAGCCCTATATACAGACTGTAGAATTTGTGCAAAACAATTTGTATTTCCATATTTTTGTTATCATCTTTCACATTATCACTGTTGTAAGCACTGTTATCATTGTGTAGATGACAGCAGCCATGTAGGACTAACTGTTGTGATAAAGGCTTCCTGCCATCCTTCCAGTCGCCATTCACAATGAAGTGCCGGTGACAAAATAGCCAAAATCATCATTTCCATCGCATCTGCCATCTGCCAAAAAAAAAAAATACATCTGATAAGTGGTATTAAAATGATATGGTTGGCTCACATTACTTGTGGATATATGTTGATAATGTTTAGTGCAAATGATAATAAATATATGCTTTGTTTTCTTCTAAACTTCTTTCAAACTGTATGCACTCTGTAGAATGGCAATAGCTCTGTGTCATTCACTTTAATCAGTCTAAACTAAACATAAAACTGAGATGATTTCTGACCCATTATTTACATGCATGAGATCCAGACCCATGTAAAATACAAGTCTTCAGGAAGTGCAGTAGTTAAGTTTTGTGTGTTTACGATAATCAGTACTTTGTCCTGATACTGAATTAAGACTGAAGACATGGTTGAAATACAACTTCAACAGAAGTAAAGAAATATCCGGAAAAAGTGCTTACTGCAGCTGAGACCTTCTTACAGTTCAAAATTTTAAAACCTGGCACAATGGAAAAAAAAACCTTATCATGTCTGTCAGTACAAATTCATAATTTTAATAAATTACCCAAAACTAGAAATATTAATTGTCTGAGCTTTTGTACTTACCCATGCAAATCCTGTGAGAATTGATAGTTTGATCTGGAACTTGCCAAAACCAATCTGGTCTATGCACTCTTGCACTGTAAATGTCTCTGAAACAGAAATTCATCATCCAACCTTTACATCAAACTGGTCAATGATTTGCAGTGTAACATTTTTTTATGCATAAGTATGATTGTGCAAATATTGTGCAAGTAATGTGGAAATGAGATTTATGGGGTGTGTGCCATTAAAAATTTGTCTTTTGTTTAGCCTAACTTTTATTCCTTGTAACATTAAGCCACTCAGTCGTGTCATTGCATTACACCATGGTATTGCCTTGCCAGATTACCTGCCAAGACAGCACTTTGTCTAATCCGTCATTTGCTTCTCTGGGTTGAGCAGGGTGTGGTGACTGTGTGTAGATATAGTTAAGAGTCTTAACAGAGTAACTTATTCTGGCTCTCGCGCTAGAGAAGTTACAATTTCCCTGAAAAAGCCTTTAACTTTATGAGAAATCTCTCCAGCAAATAAATATGTGCCTCTAGTCTCCTCCAGGCGAAGAGATTATTAAAAAAAAAAACAACCAAATAACAGATAAGGTTCTCTTCTAATCCCATATTATTCAGCAGTAACCCCACAACACACGAAGTCCCTTGTTGTTGTAAACAGTAACAAGAGCACCTACCTTCTCCAGTAGTTGCTGTTTCCGCTGGTTTTGCTGCTGCCTTGCTGGAATCATCTCCTGCACCCTGACCTCTACTGGAACTTTGTGGGGACTTGCCCAGGGAATGATACATGTCAGTGATATCCATCTCCACATTGTCATCCCCCTCTAGGTCCTCATATTCATCTCCTTTACCAAATCTGGTAAGTCGTGTAAACATGGCAGCTGCCATCTTTTGAGTACTCTTGAATGTAGGCAAGTGCAGGTAAAATTATCAAGGACTTGGAACAGCCTCAGAACTTGTGTGACTCTTCAGCTAAATATAAAATGGCTGCATGAAGTTCTCTCTTGCTGTGAAATGCTTATTATTGATGGGCAGCTTTTAGACTAATGCAGTTATGGAAGACTAAACTACACACAGCAGCCACATCTTTGAAGTCTCACATGCTGTCCAGTATATGCATCTTGTCATCATCTGTTCCATAAAATATAAAGAGTGTTTTAACATGGATCATGATTTTCAATTTCAACCTTTGTAGCCTACTATGAATTTCAAAAGCTTATATAGGTACAAATAGATTAAAATTTGTAGACTCAGAATGGGTAAGGTTTAAGCCACTCAAGTATAAACTCTGTGGTTCTTGTTAGGAATACCATGTTTACTGAATGAAAAGGCCTAAAACATTAGGTGTTCCTGCTTCACTACTTAAGTTCTCAATATCTAATTAGGTTAGGGGCATTATTCTTTGTGTCAAAATTTGGAGGAAGAGCTAAATAACATGTATGGAAAGTATTTTGGCTTGGGGCCCCTGGATAAGTTAATGAGAGGTGTAGAAACTTGTGTAGCCAACAGTGAAAAAGACATTGGCATCTTCATAGTTTAACCCTACCCCTAAATCTGCCCCAAATACTAGATCAAAAACTGTGGAAGAACATATACTGCCCGCAACATTTTTTAATGTTCCAGGTTCAGCTTGAATTCAATCAATACCATATGCAAAACCACAACACAACACTCTATTTATTATCAAGTAAACCATAAACCATTATTTATGACTCATTAACATTTTAGTTGTGTGTTGTCAAGCAGAGACTCAGAATATTTGTTAGCTGAAGAAAAGAACTTCATGGGGGAGGATTTCCATATGTGGTAACTGGCGATAAGGAGTTATGCTCGCTTTGACTGATGCTCCTGTTTCAATGGGCATCAGTGTTAGGGTAAACAGGGTTAAGTTGTATAGACTGGACAACTTTTGAAATTCTTGTTTAACAGTTATAGAGTAATAGTCTAACAGAAGATTCACAACATCTGAGAAAATAAAAACAAGGTCTAGTTTATAAAAAAATGCGAAAACAAGTGATAGTCTGGTGAAAAATAAGAAAAATTATGGTACTGATAAAACTTGCCAAAGGAAGGTGGATCGAGATCCAAATCTAGACTTGACAGGTTAAATAATTATACAGGTAATTCCACGATCACAGTTAACTGATTAAGTATGCAAATAATAATTATAACACATGATGAACACTTTGCACATTAATTTTTTAATATTATTAAACACACACAATTGGAACAATAACAATACACATTAGAGCCCAAACTACATCTTGTACATGTTAAATTTAAATGCAAACATTTCAGTAACTGGGGCTGTTTGTCACTTATCTGTAAGATAGTCTAGGCTAGTAAGATTACGTTTTCTGAGTTTGATCAATATTCGGCGGAAGAAACCTGAACTCTAGCCGATAATGACAACATCCAAATAAGGGCTCTTTTCACATAAACATTTCATATCAAAATGTCTAGACAAACCTGATTTAGATAATGGACAAGGTGTCATTATTATGGTGATCAGCAGAGATAGCCATCGATCACCCCCGATTGGATCTAGTTCAGTGTTTACTTCAGCGGTGTGTAGAATGAAGCAGACATAATCAGCTCACAAAATAATTAATAAGCGTTATCATTACTTTGTACATCTGCTATAGGTAGGGCCTGGTTCAATACCTTTCATTGCGGGGCAGAAAAGGAAAACGGAAGGCATTTTCCCGCAGACGGTCTCAGCACTTCTTTTTAAATGAGTAGTGGGTGCTAATACTAACTTCCAAATGTTAATAAAAATAATTAATAGGGCTAAAGTTGAAGCGATCATCAAGTTGAAAAAATTAATACTAAAGTGCAGTAAGCAGTACAAAGTTATTGAAATTGTGGGCCAACATCAAAACATGGGGCATTGTAAAGGATTCTCCAAAATTACGGATAAATATATTTTTTTGTTTGTCATCAGATGTTGTTACTGTCAATGGTTTCATTAATTTGGTCTACACAATTATCAGCATGCAACGCCAAATATATGATAGCAATGAAACAGCGCCTTTCATGCTTAAGAAGGTATCAAATTTCCCTAATCGAGCCCAAAGCTTGTAGGGGAAACAACTCTTTAGCTACCGACCCCGAACTTTGTTTACAAATGGCGGAAGTCATGCGTGTAGCTCTTTAGTTAGTGTGTTGGTGCTATTAGGTCAGCATCGTCGACCTTTGTGCCAGTAGTGAAGTGGAATGGAGTAATTCAAATATGGATTAAATGGATTTATGGTAAGAGATTCTAATGGATCAACAGCGGGAAATCGAAAGTGTTGAATAAAGAATCGACACAAGGCTTGAAATGACTTATCACTTAGTCTAGGGAGTTAGATCTAGATAATTATCGTTAATGGCTTGTGAACTATGTAGGCATAATATGCGTGAGAGGCTCATTCAGTAAGGTAGAATAGAAAAAGCCATATAACTCTGTAATGTGATTATTAATGTAGGGCATTGATAGTTGACACTGCAACTTGTTCACCTAAAATTGCAGTTATAGTTAGTCTAGAAAGAATTAAAGATTAAAGGAGTTGCAAGTAGTCAATGATCCGCATATAGAAATTATTTTACTCAGTTGTCTGAAAACTGTTGCAGTTAGGTAGAAATTGTGATTAGAGGATTGTACTTAGGTAAGGTTGGCTGTATTTAATAACACTGAAATTGACCAGAAGGTTCATTACATATAATACGGTGGATAGAAGTAAAGAACTGGAGACTGAAGTCAGTGTTATATTAGGGTACCTGTACCTATATTTAGTAAGGGACAGCTAAACATGGGGCAGCTATGTCTCAGTATATCGTTTCATAGTACACCTGATTTTATGTTAGTCTACTTTGAACTATATTTCATGAACTGCCACCAGTGCATAATTTAAGAAAAAAATTAAGAAGAATAAGCACTGTCCTATTCTGGTTTTGGTGAATCCCAAGTATGTTCCTTTTTTTGTATTAGTTGAGCATGAATAGTCTAGGTACATTTACTCAGGTACCGATTAAATATGGGGAAGATGGGGCAATCGCCCTGTGACCCAGTGCCTTCCAAAGGACTCAAGGAGCACAACACCTGATATGACTTATTGTGTCATTTTCATTGTCATTAAGGGCCCTGCGGCATGTATTACCTCAGCACCCAGCACCATATTATTAATTAAGCTGCTGTCCCTGCACATCACATCAGGAATTTTCAGGTATTGTGCGTAATATTTTCCAATATATGGCCTTTGCTGTTGTTATTGTTGTTGTTGCAGTTTGTTTTGCAGGAATGTAATGGGCCCTATTAAGCATAGCACAAATTGATATAGTATGTACGTGTATTATATAAAACCACACTCTCCCTTTTTGTTGTAACCCGCATGTCTTTTCATAAATCCTCTCTCTACTTTAGCCAGCAGCACTTATCTCCTTCTCCTGTCTACTCTTCAACCCATATCCCCCTTCCCCTCCCTGCTATAGCCCCTAAGCTTCACCCCTCTACCTCATTTCTGTTTTAGCCGCCAAACCATAACCTTCCTTCTCTTTCTCTTTCAGCACACAAGCCTTATCTTTCCCTCCCAAGTTCTACTCCAGCCATATCCCCCACCCCTCTCGGCTCTGACCCTCTCCCCTCGCCTACCTGCTCTAGCCCTCAACCCTATCCTCACCTCCTCACCTTCACCCAATTTCTATTCTGGCCGTCAATCCCAACCCCCC
>JAWQUT010000177.1:699639-709739 GCA_033807755.1 Ellobium chinense
TCCCTGCCCCCCTCTCTCAATTCTACACAGTCCCCGAACCTTTATCCCACCTCCGCTCTCTCAGCTGTAGATCTCAGCTTTCATCTCGCCCTAATCCGTATATTTCTCCCCTCCTCCCGCCTGACAAAATGAAAGTGGCTTATCGTCTCTGAAATTCTCTAAACACGTAAGTCCGCGGGGACAAAGTTTACAGGAGACACAAAAAACTTAATAAATTGTTAAAAATCATTACAAATTGTGTGTTACTATTACCTGTTGTATAAAAGGCTTTTATGTAGCTAACTCGGATTATAAAAACTTAAAAAGTCATTATTTTGGGCAATAATTAGAAAACGGAGTTACGTGTATAGAGACTCAGAACGACTGACTTGCGCAGCGGCCTGTAACAGTACGTTAGAAAGGCTCTATCCAAGTAAGTCAGCGGCAGGCGGCAGGATTCAGTTATACGTGTTTAGAGCTTTCATTTCTCCAACACTCGACTTGTGTATCACTGGCCTTTCGTTGTTGACGACGACTTGACGAGGGTATTGGCCTGCAGCCTTCAGTGTTTAGTTTCATGTCAACAGAAAGTCTTGAACTGCTCGTTTAGATCATGTGACAAAAAGTTTAACTTTCATTGGTTCGATGGCTTAGATATTTATAGCGGACATGGGGGAATCTCATACGATTCTTATAAAACGAACAACGGTATTGTACTTATTTCCGGACTTACGTGTTTAGAGACTTACAGGGACGTTATTCATCTGCTGAGATCACGATTTGGCAGTACACCTTTAGTACCACTTGGCTAGCTAGCGCTGAACATGGAAGGTCCTAGCAAGAGACAACCGCGCCCACACCTTTTTTTTTTTTTTTATTTGAAATTTTAAACAAGAATTAAGAAAAAAAATATCGCGTCAGCACAGCAAACTGAGTAGACTTCTTTCCGGCGTTCAGCGGCTTCTCCTATTTTTATTGCATTTTCTTGTTTGTTTGTTTGTTTTTGTGTTTCTGTTTGTTTATGTGTATTTATTGTTTGCTGCCATTTACAGATACTACTCTATAGGCGTGATTCAATCACTGGTGTCAAATCTTGAGTGATTAATAACTTTGCAACATTTCTCCTACTGTGGACTGAAAAATTATGATGATCATTAATCATGATCATGCTTTAGTATATAGTATAAGCTCCTGATTACGTAAGATTTTATTTTTAGGCATATCGTGAGCATGAGGAGTGATGAATGCTCAGGACTCGGCTCCGTGAATGAAAACAACCTGGGTTGTTTACAGGTACAAAATCAAAGCCTGGTGGATTCTTTATGACAAACCAAAATACACTTGTACATTCATGTTCCATCAACATGGATTACGTATTTTGCAAATTACATCTAACCAGACTCGAGCACTTTGCTGGATACTTGGCTGTGTCTCCAGTGCAAAGAAAACTCTTTGCCACCCGAATTCCTTAATACAGACTTTGTGAACTGACCCAAACCAACAAAGAAAGTCTGGAAAAATGGGCTGCTAGCCAGCGATAGATCTGTTCAGTGCAAGTTCAAAGCATGTTATCTTGGACTTCAAGATAAACAGTTCATACATGTATCCATTATGCAAGTTATCTCTTTCTCTCTGTCTCTCCCGCCCCGTCTCTCTCTCTCTCTCTCTCACACNTCTCTCTCTCTCTCTCTCTCTCTCTCTCTCTCTCTCACACACACACACACACACTCTTTCAAGTCTTTCCCTCTCTTTCTCTCTGTAAACATGAAATTTGATATCCAGTACATATTACATATCTTATTCGTAAGACAACGCCAAGGTAAGGCTGACAATAGTAGAAGCCGGCGGACGTATGGGTCGTGGATTTGCCTGCGTGTCTTGAGAAGATCGATCAATCAATCATCGATACGGTCCTGGTGTCTTATCCGCATATCGGAACAGGGCTGTAACTGACCTGTCTTGTACGAGTCGTCCCATTCCCCATCCTGTCAAGGTTTCTGACCAGTTTCTCCTCTGTTGGACATGTATTCCACCAAGCAAAGTATGCGTGCAGTAAATGTTTGCGTGTGTAGAAACCGTTCAGTATTTTCTTGGCAATGCTTTTTGATCTGTAGGTATATTGTTTACAGTAACACCCCTCCCCTCACCCTCTTAGTTAAAAAAAAGAACCCACCAACATCATCACCACCACTACTACCACCAACACCACCAACACCACCAACACCACCAACACCAACAACAACAACAGCAACAACAACAACTACTACTACTACCACAACAACATCGCGTTTTCATTATTGCATTGAAACGCCGTGGACATCAAAAGGAAGAAGGATATGCCAGCAGATTCTCAAATATCGGGTAGCTTGAAAAAAAAGTTGTTTGCTAAAGTCAGGCTGGCCGTCAACGTTATCTCTGTTTACTCTAAGTAGTCCATTCAGTCGTCATTGTCTGCCTGCCTGCTTCTGTCTGTCTATCTGTCAGTCCGTCTGTTTTCTGACTGCCGACCGGCCTGCTTGTCTGTCTGCCTGCCTTCCCTCCCTCCTGTCTGCCTGCATTTTTGCCTTACTACCTGCTGTCTGTCCGTCTGTCTGTCCGTCTGACTGTCTGTCTGCCTGTCTGTCTATCTGTCTGTCTGGCGCTTGCCATCTGCTTGTATATATAAATAATAATATATGTAAATTGTATGTTCTTCCGCTTTTACCCTTACCACATTTGTTCTTCTGCATCACCTTCTTTCCATCCTTCATCCCATCTTCTCACTTACTCTCTATAATTTAGTATAATTCTTCGTTCTAGCCACCTCTATTATTGTACTCCTTTGAAATCTGTAGCAGTTAGTGTCTCCTCATAATGCAAATATGCAATATAACTAGGACATATTATTATTACCCATGGGGCGAGCGACCAATTGACCCTGGGCTGGACGTCGCAAGGGGGGCCTGCGCTATTCTAGGACCCACGGACTTCGTGCCATCTTTCCGTCATAGAGGGACCCCAAAGCATTTGTTGTCCCCTGGCCCCGCACCATGTCATCAATCCCTGTGTATACTGCCCATATTATATTAATTCTAAAATATTACTTGCAGACACAGTCGTTTCGTACGAAATGCATGGGATACTGAAAACTGTTTTTCGTGTTAACCCATGCGTTGCCGTGTTCGAAAAATGTGGGAGACTGCAGGTGTATTCTGACTGCCCGTGCAACAAATGTCGACATAAACTGCCTAGAGTCTAGAAGTTGAAGACGAATTTGAAAAACACCAAAACCAAAAGGTATTATTATTGCGTGAGTGACTTTCCTTGGTTCTAAAGACACATTTCCACATCCGGTATGTATTTTTTTTAAATTTGCAGTCAAAGAAACGGTGATTTACTGGTCCTTTGAGCCGCATTCTACATTGTTCACATTGGAGACGTCATTTTCTATATTTTTAAAGTATGTTATTTAAATGTCTGTCTTACAGGATGTAATAATAGGGTAAAGGAGGTGACAACGCAATGGTTAAGCATTTTTGGCAAGCTCTAGGAGACTGAACTAAACCAGCCTAGAACTAGCTAAGTATTTTGGAATAACTTTAGTGTTGCTCACTTTGAAATTTTACTGTTTTTGCCATCTGCGTGCGTATAGACTGTAATCCATCACAAATTTTAAACTGACAGTTTTTGTGATCTGCGTAGGCTACGTATAGACTGTAATCCATCACAAATTTCAAAATTTTACTGTATAAAATTTCAAAATGAACTTTAGTGTTTTGTAAAGGTTTTTCGTGAAAAAGAAAAAAACAACAACAACAAACGTGCCCTAGTGCATTACGACATACATTGTACGTATATTGCCATTTACGAACCAGTTGACGTGTGTGGAAGTTTGAAATATCTTCCCCCTCCTCTATTTTTTTTTCCTCTAAAAACCCTTATCTTAGCCAGGAACCGTTCCAATCTGCCTCAAGCTGAGAACGCAATTTCTTGTTCCTTGCTGGTCTCACTAAGATTCTTGGGTCTTAAACAAATAGCGAGGCGAAGTCGGTCAGGATGAATCAGATTCGACCAACTAACCGATTATCTGAACTGGACTGGAGGCGCTCTCTTTATGGAGTATCACATCGCACCTTTAGGAAAAATCTTCATCTCGCCTCCGCTGCCCTCATCCCCCCTCCCTCAATCCTTCCCCCTCCAACCCCGGTCCATCTCCCGGCGTATTTCGACCCAGTTTGGGATTTAATGATGAAACTACGACGCGTCTTGTAAATGCATTCAAGAAGAATCTAATTTGACGGCTTGATGCGAACTGTAATTTTGACAGAGCTGGACAGAAACGGTACTGTATTAGAGAATCGATAATTCCTTGTGCTGGTTACTTAAGCGTCTCTTAGATCTTCTAGTGATAATGAAGGCGGTCACATTTAATTTTGTCTGTCTGTTTGTTTGGTTCTCCCAGATTGGGTGGCTGTTTCTTTGTGCTCTTACTTTTATCTGTGTGTCTGCTTGTCTGCCTGTCTGCCTGCCATTTCACCCACTCGATATTAAACTGTGCTCGCTCGACTATCAGACTGTTCGTATTCCTTCGCCTGACCAGTGTCTTACGTATTGCTGTGCTTTTCCATTCATTCATTCATTCATTCATTCATTCATTCATTCATTCATTCATTCATTCATTTGTTCATTCATTCATTCATTTGTTCATTCGTTCGTTCGTTCGTTCATTCGTTCAATCGTTCGTTCGTTCATTCGATTGTCAGAAAGATCAATAAAACAAGAAGATAATTCTCATCAGTCATTTTAAGTTCAGCGTGTGCCACTGTCAACCAACATAACCTTCTAACTATAGCTACCATGCACTTGTTTAATCCTTGCAATTTGACGAAATGGCTCGCCACACCCTTTCCTTAGCAAAGGAAGTATCAGTCTCTAAGCAAGTGGAGATGGCTGCGACTAATGCGGAAGAGACAGAAAATAATGCACTGACTTGAGTGGTGTTTGCTATATTGTTATATTTGCCTCATTCATTAGCATACATGCCTCCCCTGATTCTTGCCACATCGTCCTCCGACACAAGGCCGTTGATAAGGTAGTTCTCTATCAAATTTGAATTCGTAGTTAGTTGCCGCTTTCGCTTTCTCTTCTGGTGACGTCGCATTTGTAACAAATGTCTAGTAGTAGTAGGAGGTGTGCACCTCTCCTCACTGTGCGACTGGCGCGCCCAACTAAAAACGTACCTCTGATACTCCTTTGCAAAGGAAGGGGTGTGGCTTGTCTTTTTGTCAGATTGCAGGGACCAAACAAACGCAGCCCAAGTTTTTAACGGAGCAACAACACAGAAACCCAACCCTTACATGTAGAACGGGTCTAAATTAAACCCATCTTCCCAGCCCGAGTAAGAGTAAAAGTATGGGCGCCATCCTCTTTTTTTTCCCTCTGTTAGAAAATAATGGATTGATGACATGATTAAGCCTGCCAATAATTTGTCATAGGAGTAAGTGGGAAGACGCAAGTCGACATCTCTTTATTTCAGGAATTGTTGGTAAACAAAATAAACAATCTAACATTCCTTTTAGAAAGTTACATGTTGAATTTAATTACTTCAATTTCTGTTTGAAGCTCAAACAAAGTGACAGCTCCTAGACATCTAGTGAAACTGAATGCCCACTGATATGAACTGAGAAGGCAAAATCTAGAGTGGCAACCCTAGTACACAAGTAGAACCGGTCGTGCCTGACAATAGTGACAAGGAAGCAAGGCAGCAAACAAATCATGTGACAGTGTTTGTTTGTGATTGTTTCTAGATCACCGACCCGTGAGCGGGATGGCTAAGAGGTGTGAGGCGCACAGCAGACTTGATGTTGGTGTTCTTGCTATAAGTAGTTGTGCCGCGCAGCTGCTGTCGAGTGCGCTGATGATCAATAATTAATTAATAACGATGACACCCACACCTGCGGTCGTTCATTAAGCCAGATTGTGTTTCCTAGCCAGTTAGGCAAATGTTAGAAATGGCTAAACACACCACCACCACCAACACTGTCACAGCCACCATCAATGCCACTACATTTGAAACAAAGAGTTCAAACATAAAAGAAGTCAGTCCATATCGGCGAAGCTAAGAATTAAGAAATTTAATTTATTACAGTATTTAATATGCTCTGATTACAGTGATATTGTAAAATGAAAACGAATGTCAGGTTCTAAAGTGACCCTTTATCAGGTAAATCCATACTGAAATGAATGAGTAAGAAGAGACGTAAGGTATTTGATTTAAATGCGTTCACGGAGATATAAGTGTGAAAAAGGTGAGTAGGCTAAAAGTAGATATTGTAGTTCTGTACTATGAAAAGACAAGTAGTGCAGGACTATGACCAGTTCAGGCTGAAAACAGAAGCGTTGATGGGCGGGATAGAGGGGGAGACTACCACTGCCTCCACCATCACTACCACTAATACTCATATTGTTTCTCATATTCAACTGGGAAAGCTTTATATTATGCTGCCCAACGCCGTCACTTTCGTTACCTTCAGCATTACCACCGTCACCACTTTTTATCCACACTACCATCACTGTCATCGGTAGATCATTTCTCATGTCCAGAAGGGTAAGCGATATAGTCTCTACGTACGCGGTTTAACACCACCATTATTTTGTCACCATCATTACAACCACCATTACCACCACACTCCCACCATCCTCCTCCGCTTTGCACATTCATGGATACTCGCCATTCATCAAGTGCAGCCTGGCAAGCGCCAAGCATGTAAACAAACCAACGTTTTAGCGACAACACCTTGGTCACGTGGCGGAAATGAAAATATCTAATTTCAATAACTGCCACCCTTACTGTCTAATGAAATTACATTGCTTTTAAAAAAAAAAAAGTTGTAGAATCCAGGCCTAAAATGTAGCATAAATCGTCAATGTTCAGTTTATAACATCTTCCACAAACTAGACTAGATCATATGCATAGTTTGTTATCATTTCGTTCAGATTTTTAGGCCAAGATATTCCGAGGACAGTATCGGTATAGTCTAGATGTGCTAGCTCAAAATCTGGAAAAGATAGTGTAGTAACATTTTAAAGTGGATTTAGGCGTATTTATGCTATTCTATTAGTTATATATATACTCATGATCAAAAGAAACGCGAACACTTTCATGATTATTTTCTCCTTGAATAATATAATCTGTCCTAAAAATATCCGATGCATTCGACTCAAGAGATACCACTGTAACGTGTTCAAGCAAAAGGAGTTTAGTTCACTCTCTAATTTTGAGAGTTATGCCCCAGTGATGCAAGCAATAGGTGACATCCGGGGACGCATGGAGCAGATGGAGTCTAGGATAGAAGCTAGACTCGATGAAAAGATGAAACCGCTGAAACGGATACAAGAAAGAGTAGAATACCTACACGAGAGGCTGGGGATAATAGAGAAGAACAGTGAAGAAGTTGACAGAGGAATGCAGTTCTTAAGTGATGCATATCAAGAATGTAAGAAAGATGCGGAAAAGCAGAGAGGTGCTGTAAAAGAACTGGAGAAGCAAGTCAGAGCATTATGGAACGAAAGAAAGGACATGACGGACAAGATGGAAGAAATAGAATGGAGGTCAATGCGCCAGAATCTCGTCTTCTCTGGTATTGAAGAAAAGAACGAAGAAGACACAGAAGCAACACTTGTAGAGTTTCTGGAAAGCAAGCTGGCAGTTAGTCCCAGACCTCAGTTTGATTACGTCTCCCGTACAGGACCCAGAATGCGCGACCGGAAAAGGGTTATTTTTGCCAGATTCACAAATCTGAAAGACAGAGAAAAGATTCGTGCCCTGGGGCCTAAACTGAAGGGTCTCCCATACGGAATTAACGAACAGCTCCCACAAGGCATGAACGGGAAGCGACGAATGCTTATCCCCCTCATGAAACAGGAGAGAAGCTTGGGAAAGAAAGTGACCATGACAAGGGATAAGCTAATCATTGACAATGAACGGTTTGAGGTCAGTCAGGACGGGAAAATACGCAAGGACCCAACCTATCGCCCACGTTACCTTCCAGTCAATGCCCAACGAAATGGTCAAGCATTCAACCTGTCATCTGGGCGGCTGCCTGGTGATAGAGAAGCACCATCGACATTGCCACCACCACCACCAAGACCTGAATCAGTGAGAGAATTCCCATGTCCCAGCACCACTATGGGCAAGCCGTTACCCTCGCACACTGATACCCGGGAAGGCTGCCGACTAACTGCGGACACAATGGACACAGGCGACTCAACGGCAAGCCTACAGACATGCCCATCAGTAAGACCCGATCAGGCGGAACAGACAGTCATGGAGAAGGATCCGAGCTCTTCGCCCCTGAACGTGCTAAGGCAGGACAACTCAAGCGTGGCCGAATAGGACAGGCAGGGACAGCATGAACTCTTACCGAACATTTCTTTTATGACTAATTGTGACATTAACTCTTTTGGCTGTTACCACTTTTACCAGAACGATCAACAACCAGCTAGTAAGACATGTGCTGATGATAGTAGCCTTCTGGTAGATAATATCACCTATATTATCAACGATAGACAGGTGTATTCTAAAGAAGCTATGTTCAGTAATAAACTTGATATATACGATGAAATAATGCCCACTATTAAAAGTAATGAATGTAACGATGCTGAAACTATGTTAAACTGTGAAGATTATCCTCTGGACAATGACGTCTTATATCCTAGTACGGAGAATAAGAGAGAGTGTGTTACTGCAAGATCAATAAAGATATGCTATATTAATGTAAACGGATTACTGCGGAAGAGCATGTATCCAGAATTTGAAACCTTTATTAAAAACTTTGACATTTTATGTTTTGGAGAAACTAAATGCACTGATGGAGAAATTTCATTGCAGGGATACAGGCTTTTCTACAAAAGTAGAAAGTCAAAATATGAAAGAATGTCGGGTGGACTGGTTACAGGTGTGAAAGAGGAATATGCAGATTATGTGGAAGTGTGTGAGAGTGAGTCTGAATTTGTTTTATGGCTGAAAATTAATGGAAAAATCCTAGGACAGGAAGAATCTATTTTAATTGGAAATGTATACATACCACCCATTGACAGCCCGTATTCTAATATTGATGCCTTTGACGAAATAGAAGATGAAAAAAGGAATATCTTTCCTGACGGCAGTTGTGTCTATATGATTGGAGATTTTAACGCAAAAACAGGCAATGCACCAGACTACCTAGATTTTAATGAAGACGATGATGCATATATAGAAAGTAGTATGTTTGACGACCCTAATATAATTGAACAGTATGGATTAAGTAAAGACCGCATGGCCAAAGATGGAAGTAGAATTAGCACATATGGTCAGCAACTCCTAAACATGTGTAAAATAAACAGTTATATAATCCTAAATGGAAGATGTGGTAGGGATAAAAATATAGGAGAACTAACTTGTAAACAATCAACTACTGTTGATTACGTCATTACACCTATTAATAGTTTGGCCCACATTAATCCTGACCTATATATCCATGAGTTTTCCCACCTTTTATCGGATGTACATAGCGCTGTTGAGCTTGTATTATCATCGCGGACTGTCCCAACTGAGCACGAGATTGAAGTGAGCGATCTCTCGCAAAGTGGAATATACTCAGCTGTACCGTGCAATATAAATCAGCCACGCGAATGGAAAGATGAATTAAAACATGAGTATCTTTTAAATATCAATGGAAACGATGTCGATGATCTGTTGATATTTCTCAACAGTATAGAACAGCAATCCGTAACTAGTCAGTCAGACATCGACAGTGCAACAGATAAGCTCAGCAAAATTTTATTAGATGCCGCCCTAAAAACATTCGGAAGTAAGAAACCCAGAAGAGATAACAACCAAAATATTAATAATACCAAAGAGTGGTTTTCACAAGAGTGCGTAAACGCAAGAAAAGAATACATGTATGCTAGAAAGACCTTCCATATAACTAAGCTGGATACAGACCTTATAAAGCTACAAAATATGAGTAAAATATATAAGGACGTTATGAATAGAGCTATCAGTAATTACAAGCAAGAGCTCAAGGATAAATTAAGTAAGGCGAAGAATAAAGACCCTAAATATTTCTGGAAAATCTTAAACAGCAAATCTGATAAATCAA
>JAWQUT010000177.1:733383-748486 GCA_033807755.1 Ellobium chinense
AAAAAAAAAAATAAATTAGGAACTGTAATAGAGTTTCATCCATCCATCCATCCATCTAGTAATAATAATTACATGTTTCGCATTATGATATAGTTTACCTTAACACTTCCAAATGCAATGGGCCTGTGCTTGAAAATGAGAAATGAGAGAAAAATTTCAAATTCACGCAATTTGTTTCACGTTTCCGATTCACTTCACACAAATATTGCCAATCTGTTACGGTTGGTGCCGTCTACCTACGTTTTTAATGATTAAAAAATATCTGCAGTTATTTTTCTTTCTTTTTATAGATGAGGTCATTATTACTAGTTTGTTATGCCAGATTGTTAGCCCTACCACCTTAATTTGTTTTCAAACTGTAGAGGCTTCTTAGTATTAACTTTTGAGTTTTTACCTCATGTTATGCCACGAGAAGACAAATCATACTCAAAATGATATAGATTAACCATTGAAATTAGTTTTGATCCACGTAACTACAGGCATATATATTACTTTTATTAGGGATTGTAATGTCCCTATTACACTGTATATTTAAAATGATAATACAACTTTATTTACCGCGTAGGAAAATTGTTTTACAATGTCATACATCTCATTCATAATACAAACACATATAACACTACACATCATACATGAAAATGCATTATATTACAAATGAAATGCATAACAAAGTCATTGCTGGTCGCCACCGGTACAGCACCCTGCCCCCCCCCCCCCNAGCTCCAAAGCCAGGTACTCGACCTGAGTCGAGTGAGGAAATGGAAGTGAAGTGTTTTTCCCAAAGACAATACAACCTAAACCACCCAGCTTGCGAGTCAAACACATAAACTTTAGTGCCTTGACAGACGAGCTACAATTGTCGCGCAGTAAACTCTGCACAGAAAGTGTCGCTTACTTTTATGACGGGCGACATTTAACGCTACAGCTCAGTTCAACATGGACGATCGGAGAGTCAGGGTGGCTTTGGTCATGGTGAGTGTCGCGCGTACCAGAATGTGGGCGACACACATCTGCTACGCCAAGACTGAAACTACTGCCTGTCGCTCGTGTGACCGCACCCATTTGCCACAGTGTATCTCCAGACTGCGCAGTAATTCCTGCTGCATTTTTTACATCTCGTCTGTCAAGGGCCTTAGACTTGAAAATCTTCAGTTTCTGAGTATAACTCACAAACCGCACGGCCACACTGCCTCCCTAATACTTTCACATCCGCCAGTAAATGATGTACGATAATGTTGGTGCTTTCGGTGAAAGACAAGATCTATTTGCTCTGATATTATATTGAATGCTCACATGTGTATAACTTGAACAAAATAAAGTTTCTTGAATCTTGTATCTTGCTTATCAGCTCTGCCCCTTCGAGATAATGCCTTCTTTGTTTTTAACAGTGTAATACAATATGATAAAATGAAGCCTTTCGGATTGGACAAAGAAAACAGGAACACAGACTTGAGTTAACGCCATGACATCATCACAAGAGTAAAAATAGTACCGCGTAGGAGTAGCGCGCCATTTTATTCGATTATTGTAGACGTAACGGAAAACCATGTGTACCTATCTGTACACTAACTTTGTTACATTCTCTGCAGAGTTATTCAGTTTCATCCGTTAATCAGCGATCCTCCTTTTTTTATGATTGTCGAAGATTTCTATCGTATCCTGTTCACAGCTGAGAGGCTGAAGTAGGATTTTAAAGGGGAACATTTTAACAAGGTAACTTCATTGGGAATAAAAACTTGAGGTCAATTTATTTGAGGAGTGTCGCCGGCAGCATCTTCGAAGATACTGTGGAGAGAAAAAAAAATGATGATCCTGGTGTGCAACTGTTATGCAGCAGCAGTTTGTCCCGGCTCCCACATTGTCATTTGTGTGTTAAGTGTCTTGGAACTGCATCCTTTTCCGCTACTGAAAAGCCAGTGTGGCTGGACTGCAAGAAAAAAAAGTATTTGAAAAACATTGAGAGCTTGCGCATTAACGTTAAGATCACTTGCCATTATAAGAATTACACCAATACATCTGTGCTGTATGCACCTTTAGTAGCGTTCAGCATGCAGAGTCAATGTAATTCTTACAATCTTACGATAGTAAGAGATCCCTTCATTTTTGCGCAAGTGCTCAGAAATATCTAGCACTTTTCGCCCATGTAAGCTCACACAAATTCAATATTTTTTATGGATTGTTCAATAAACCGTGTAATCTAAATAGATAGTCTGTCCTGAAAATAGCCCGAGTAAGAGCCCAGGGCGTTCGCTCATGATTAGCTCGTTAGTTCATTACCGGTATTTGTAATGGAATTCACTTGGACAAAATAGTAAGGTAAACCGATTGCTTACAGTAGTAAGGAACACAAACGGTGCTATTCTTATGGGATGTGATTTTTACTATTGTGGTTAGGTCATGGTACTGTTCTGATCTTCGCCCAGGGAGTACGGGGGAGGGGGGAGAGGGAAGGGGGAAGGGGGAAGAGAGACAGAGAGACGCAGAGAGAGAGAGAGAGAGAGAGAGAGAGGGAGAGGTAGGCAGGCAGGCAGGCAGTAGGCAGGCAGGCAGGCAGTCTGGCAGGCAGGCAGACAGAGATAGGCAGGCAGGTAGGCAGACTGTAGGCAGGCAGGCAGGCAGGCAGGCAGGCAGGCAGGCAGGCAGGCAGACAGACATACAGACACAGAACAGAGATCGCGTGGCTTACCCTATTTTCTTAGTATTTCTTACTACTGCTAATTTAGAGGTTGTTAAGCGCCTGTGGTGAGCCAATGAGGAATGATAAAGGCAAAGTGAAATGGAGAAGAAAACCAACTGTGAGGTCTTAACCAAGAGACTAGGGATTTAAGAGGAAGAAAGTGAGTGAATGCCTGGGATGCCGGAAAGGAAAGTGAGCATAGGCGGAGGTAGGCAGCGAAAGGGTGGGGGGTGAGGTGCAGAAGGTCTCAGGTAGGTTGTTCACGTGCTTAGGGCAAGAGATGTGATGGGGCGAAGTGGGAAAGAATAGAAGAAATCACTAAGGGTCTACATCGTGCTTTCATCCTCTCTCATTCTGCTTTAGAATTTTTGTCTTTAAGAAATGCTGTACGTCTTTCTTTGTCCCTTGTCTGTCTGTCTGTCTGTCTGTGTCTGTCTGTCTGTTGTCTGTCTGTCTGTCTGTCTGTCTGTCTGTCTGTCTGTCTATCTATCTATCTGTCTGTCTGTCCGTCCGTCCGTCTGTCTGTCTGTGTCCGTCGGACCGTCCGTCAGTCCGTCCGTGTGCCTGTCTGCCTGCCTGCCTGCCTGTCTGTCTGTTTTGAGAGAGAGAGAGAGAGAGAGAGAGAGAGAGAGAGAGAGAGAGANAGAGAGAGAGAGAGAGAGAGAGAGAGAGAGAGAGAGAGTGGGGGGGGGAGGAGGCAGAGAATATCATAAAAATAAGTGGCGGTATAACAGCGAAGAGAAGAGGAAAAGAAATTACAAGTATTTTGGGATTAGAAAATGCTGAAGAAAGGAAGACTTGGGGATATGAAGAGGAGATGAGGGGAGAGAAAAAGGAAGAAAGAGTGTGTGAGAGCGAGAGAGAGAGAGAGAGAGAGAGAAAGAGAGAAAGAGAGAGAGAGAAAGAGAGAAAGAGAGAGAGAGATGTGGTGGACTCAAAGGATAAAAACAAGAAAGTACGGGAGACGAGTGAAAATAAAGTCTACGCAGTTCAGAAGGATTTGAATAAAGGCCATTCCCATCGCAATTAGGTTGTGAAAAGACAAAGGAGTATTTTACTTGTCTAGCTGGTGACTTTATGGGGGGAAATGGACTCCAAGAGAAAGTACTGTAAAGTAGGACACGGAGAAAAGATTCGAATAGAGAACAAAAGAGGGGGCAACGAGATAGTGAGTAAAGGAAGAGCTCGGAGTACATCAGCAGCAACAGCGACGACAATACATGTAGCAACAACACCATTAGTTAGACAGTGTAAGCAACATCATCATCATTAGCAGGATAATTAGGAAGCAACAAGAACAAAAACGCCAACAACAAGTACAAAGTGACTAGATGAAGCCCACGCAAAATTTGCATGTAGGAAAAAAAAAAGGTGTTTGCATACTTTGCACACAGTGTGAATGGTTAAAGTACGTTGATATACCAACAATACATCTGCCGACAAATCAGTGTTAACCTTAGCCTGGTGGATGGTTTTGTTACGGAATGCCGCTTCCAAGTTTGGTCAGCCAGTGAAAACATGGGTTGCAGCTTATTTTACCTTGCATCTATAGCCTCGGATATTTAAGGCGACGTGATTTGAAGAGTACCACACTTGATTTGTGCGCTGTTAATGAAATAAACGGATTAAATAAAAAAAAAACCAACTTGGAAGTTGTTTTGATCACTAAATAAATTGAGAAATGATAACAAGTCAAAACTCTATATTGTTTTAATAGGAAAAAAAATAAGATAAATGGTAGAGTATAGTAATATAAACAACTGAAATCATTGAAAAAAAAACAACACCAAACTTATGGCCATAGCTGATCTGACATAGGTAAACATTGCCCTTCAAAGACATGTAAACCACATTCTCTCGTCCCTTTGTTTAATGGAAACTTGAGAAATGTCACGTCTATGACGAGGGAAGGAAGACAGTATCACGTGTCAGCGAGCATGGGTAACTGATACACCACTTTGTGGCAGCGCGTTATTGATAAAATCAACGGCATTCAAGTCATTGTGCTCATGTGTCTTGTCAGAACTATATGTGAACATTAGCTTTTCAGCTTTCATTTCTAAGATGTCGTCACGCTCATGCCACATTTTGCCGAAGTCATTTTTGAGGTTTGGAGAGCTCTCAACCTGTCGCTGAGAGCAAAACAGTTAGACGTGGGTTGGCTTGTAAAATTGAGAAATGATAACAAGTCAAAACTCTATATTGTTTTAATAGGAAAAAAAAGAAGATAAGTGGTAGAGTATAGTAATATAAACAACTGAAGTCATTGAAAAAAAAACAACCCACCAAACTTTGACAATTGTGGAATGACGATATGTGAAACAGCAAAGTTAGAGCTGCAACATCCAGGGGCACGACTACCTAGAGGTTGATCTCAGGTTAGGGGTAGAGTTGGAAGTACGGTTAGGGGTGAAGAAGCACCATTTGAACAGTCGCCGAACATTATCATTATCTATGCTAAGAACTCTCTCATATGTGCTTTCTTTTTCCTAATACCGTCCCTCATGCCAAACCAGGCAAAGGATGGGAGGCTTTGTGGATAATATTCCTGTTATACCAGCACATTAGGTAAGTATTTTTTTTTCAAGTTTAGGACGTGACGTAACGGAATCTATGCACCACTTCATTGTTTTGTACACTTGCCGATTTTCTGACGTCACAATTGACGCGTACAGGCAGTGGCGTGGCCTCAAGCAAGGAGGGCCAAAAACAAATGAAATAGCACAAACGATACGCAACGGGGACTAGTGAAAATGTGGCTTCGAGGCCGGTCAGGTGATCAGTATGTTTACATCCGCCAGAATTCGAAAAAATATGCCGTGAATAATATTGTTTCAAAAAGGAGAACAGAATTGTAGGTTTTGTTATCGATATTCCAGCAAAGACAAGAGGGGCAATGGTTCGAAAGGATGTTTTGAACAGTAGTTATGCCACTGTCAGTTAGGACTTTTGTGTTTAGTTACGCGCTGAATTAATTTGGACATAACAGTGGCAATATTGATGCTGCATAAACCTCATTAATACGACAATGTTAGTATAATCGGTACCATGCCAGTGGGCACATGTGCCTTCAAAACAAAGGTAGCATCGTCCATGTTGATATACAAATCGCATTCCACAATTTAGGTTATATGCAAATGTATCATTTGTGCAGAATTCTGTAATCCATGCTGAAGACGTGATGGGAATACAGGATTACATTTGCACAAGCACGCTATCTCGTCCGCCAACCAGCGTGCGTAAATGTAAATTCGATGGTGTTTTAGCCTCTCTTCTTTTCCAAATTTGCCAGACGTCCGGGGCTCAACCTCTGCCCCTAACCATCAGCAAAGGCCCTGGGGAGAGTCCTTGCTCATAAATCATCCATATACCTAAATCCGAATTTAAGGCTTACCCAGACTGCCTGAAACTGGCACCGCGTACATCAGATTTACTTTCTTCGTGGGCATTATCATAGGACACTCCCGTCAAAAGCTTGTTTTAGAGTTAGAAGCAGTATTAGAATTGAGAGAGCAAAGAGTTCTTAGACAGGGATAATCTCTGGAGACTATCCCAAGTTTGCTTTTCTTCCCCAACTCGACCCCTAACCCTAACACTTCCCCAAACTCTAAACCAAGCCGTATATTACCTTCCAAGTTTGCCGGAATTTAGGGCTCAGCAGGAATTCAATGCAGTGTCGTGTACATGCATGAGCTCAAATACTTCATAGTCATAGGAGTCTGATGACGAAAAGAACCATTGTCCAGGGAAAAGCCCATTTTCGGACAGTGATAGCAAAAAAAGTTTATCCAGAGGAGACTGCCTTCCAAATAAAGCCACGAGGCTGGCGGCAGACTACCAGAAAGTTGCTGACTTTCTGAAATAGGTTAGCACCATCATAACAATATGAGACTGTATTCAATGATTTCTTCGAGGCGTTCTAGGTGTCGCAAATCTGTAAGTTTTTTTAATATATTAGAGATTAAAATGGCAGTGTAACAAATCACTCAGTTTCCCCCTTCTCCTTCATTGAAAAGAACAACCTTTGTGTGACACAAGAAAGAAAAAAAATCTGGGAGTAGGGAGGGTTCTCAGACAAAGTACTTAGAGCCATCATTACTGGATCAGCTTAGCTCTTTGGCATCATTGTAGAGTCGCGTTGCCAAGCAACCGCGGAAGCCATAGAGACTAGGTTAGAGTTGCGCCCTAATGCGCACTGCTCTTCTCCGTAACATCGGTTGCAGAGGCGGAGATGCCGGTTTGGGTATATGAGGGATGAACCGGTCCGTGCCATTGCTTATATTGTTATCGGAGATATGAATTGTTACCCTTATTCAGCAGTATAGGCACTTAATGAAACTGGTAAGTGCTTGAGATGTCAGGGATGCAAGCTTTATAGAATACCGGCTGATGACTGTTCGTTTGATTTCATTTACACCTAGGTTATGATTACTTTGTTACACTTATTGAAAGATAGTCCCATTCTTGGAGCCCGCACAGCGCTCTCTGTGACCCGTGTGGATCTTCAAACGTTTTTTAGTTTACTTTCTGCATTAAGTTTATAGTGCTTCCAGAGGATTTAAGTGATTCAAGTCCATTGCGATGTTAAAGGGAAAACTACGGCGCTAGCTGCAGCCTAGTTTACTCATTAATTTAAATGTTGCAGTGACTAACGAAGGCTGTGCGTGTTCAGTTATGGGATGTCAGCAGAGTCTACTTGCAGGCGTCCCCTTTCTTACGCCTCTGATAAATGGGCTGAATAGACTAATGTCATCACTTTGTTTTCCCTCAGCTTATCCTCAGACAAAATGGCCAGTGCACTTGTGAAAGACTTGTTTGTTACCCTCACCCTCCAAAAAGCAAACCACCTCGCTTCCTTTGGAGTTAAAGTTGGCTTCGTTTGCCTTCCTTTCTATTGACATCCTTTGTATGCTTAAAATTTTAAACTGCTTCTATTGTCGAGGGCCGTCACAAGTATGATAGTGTATCCGATATACCGTCTGGGCAGGCTTTGTCATTCATGATTTGCCCTGCTCGTTTATTTTGCTTTTCTGTCTTCTTTAAATTGTTTTGACTTCTCTTTATATCAGGTCCTGCCGCTCATTTTTTTCGTATCACTACTTCTACTTTTTCAGTCCTCCCTAATCATTTATTATACACGATGTTCCTGTCTCTGTTTTGCCAAAGAGGTTTTAATAGGAAATTTGTGCAGATGATTGAGTGCGCACCTACTACGTGCAGCATTTGATTTGAAATATCGTATCACCACCTTGGAGCGATTTCATGAGTGTTAATCATTTGTCTGTAATCCGTGTACTCAGTATTGCAGTTATGGAGTTCTTAGTTGTGAATTTTGGGGAAAGTTGGGGGTGGGGGGGTTGTTAAAAAGAGACCTCTGAGATAGCACAGTGGTCATTGATGTAGTTACTTTGAGAGCACACGATTTTTTCTTATCAATAACCGTCATCGAAGGCAGCAGCACTGGGCTACAAAGGAGAATGATATAATATTTCACTTGTAGTCGATCACACCACAGAGTAATCCAAAACAAGATTTGAAATAGTTCAACGTATTTTCCGCCTTAAATAAGTCATGTCAGCTGTTTAACAAGGTGGGACCTAAAAAGTGTCGACCATGTCAGTACTGAGCTAGTGGTGCTTGGCGCCTATTAGAAGAGCAAATCAATCATTTTGTACAACTCATTTAAGCCGCTAATATCTAAAATCCCTCTTTTTTTTTAGAGCCCTGTCAGCCAGTGTCAGAATGAAGACGTGTAAAATGATCTGTGATCTAAATAAAACATCCAATTTGAAAGGTTCAGGTGCACTCTGAGGCTTCTAGATAGAAAATAAAGTGTGTAGGCCTATGTATTAGCACGCTGTCAAAACCAGCCGAATGAAAAATGAGGGACCAAGTCAGAATTCGAAGTGACCTTTTTTGAAAGTGATTTGTGAAAAAATTCGGCCGTTGATCCCCTATTTCTTCCCCTTCAAAGATCGGGCAAAATGGGAGAAATTTCCCGAAATCACAGTGGTATTTGTAGAATAGCACACAATGTCAATATTAATAGGACCGACAGAAGAAAAAACAATAGGTTCAAATAATCTAGTCAATAGGTGAGCTAAGGGAAACAATCAAAGCCCAACTGGCTGAGTTTTACCATTTTGGGGGAAAACCTGTTCGTTTCACAAGAGGCAACACATGATGCCCCGCCCACTTCCCGCAACCAGAGACAAGAGCAACCAAACTATTGCATATAATAATTGCAAGGCAGACTATAGAGTAGTCTTTTTTTTTTTCCTTAACAAGGGCAAACTATACTGTGAACATGCAAATTGCAATCAACCATCGACTGCCGTGAATGGTGTGTCATTGGTAATAAGAAAAGGAAGTGAGCGATTGTTCATGAAAANCACTTGCTCGCTACAACGTTCTTACACTGACGCAGAAGATAGGCATCATATTCCGGACTCAACTGTAAGGAAAGAGGAGGTAAGCACTTCATCTCTGCAAAAATATGTGACTGCCTATTCCACCGTTTTAAAATTGCTGTGTGTCGTCGATTTGTATCCTCTGACAGGACACATTAACCTTATATTTTCCTAAAATTGTCCCAGCGATGCTGTCATATTATTATTATATCTCAAGGCATAGTCTAGTTTTCTTCATGTTGTTTGTTTTAGGTTGATGCCACATTACTGACAAGCCTACCTTGAATACAGCTGTCATTATCCAGTGTGACCTTTATCGCATATTATCTTTAATTTTTTGTTTGTTTTTCAGCTGGTACATGTATCTCATGCTAGTAGACTGCAAAATTACATTTAGATACCTTGTCTCTCTAATGGGTAGGTCTAAATTTTATTTGGTTGGGAAAGAGTTTGTGTGGGAGGGGGAGCGGATCGTTTATTGACGGAGGCGTAGCGGAACATCGCATTACGGTGCTTTCCTCGCTTAAAAAACTCTAAATGGGATGGAGATGGGGAAGCAGAAGAATGAGATCCTCTCGTCCCATACTCCACGCCTCTGCACACCCGTCTTCATTGAAACGTGTATATTCCTGGATGTGTTAGGATCTTTCATTACTATACATGCAGCCGAACTTGTTACTGTGACCTTTTTGTGCATGATTTGATATCAAAGCTGACACAAACGTGGCTTTTAATTTGTTAATTTATCATCAGTTTATTATGTTGGAAAACAGGCGATGTCTAGGTTTCTTGGCCTCCAACGACGCTACGCCACTGAAGATAATCTTATCAACGACCATAAGAAAAAAAAACCTCGGAGACGAACGATAGTGTTAAATGACAGTTCTTACAGATTGTCTTTGCGCGTGCTTAGCATCACGTCATCCTCTGAACTTTTCAACACGCTGTGCATGAGAAGAGACAAAAACAAAACAAAACAAAAACAAAACAAAACACAGCAGACCTATTTGTAAAGTGCATTACATTGCTTTGTTACCTTTGGTCTTTGGCTTTCTTTTTCAAGCCTATTTTACTACTTTTCCAGAGTTGTTTGCCAGTTTTATTACTCGTGGCACGGCAAATCTCCTTTTGTGTGCTTGTTCTTATACACTCTCTCAAAGGTTTTGCGCGCGCATCGCAGTCAGTCGGCGACTGTGGTCAGTGGGTGGTGACGTGAAGCATCGTTGTATAGTATCGATAATTTTCCGGCAAATTCGATGTCGGTATCAAAACTCGGTCTTTAGAGTTTGAACAGCTTATCTGACGTAGATTGCCAAAAGGAACATTGAATATCGAAAGGTATCGGAATACCTGCTGAAAACCAAGATCTAAGTAGTACCTTTGCCTGATGTATCAGAGCATGAAGCTAGGAATTAATATGTGAATCTGCCAACTCAGGTATCGACCCACCCCTATGATGAATACATAAAAATAATATGCCTAACGACGACGACACAGTAATTATGACAATGTCCGGATGCATAAGTATGTACATGATGAATCTAGTATATCTGCATGTCTTGCATTTCTGTATTTCATCGTTTTAAAAATTGATAAGCTGTGAGAAAAGGGTGTTTGCATCGGGGTTAGGAAGAAAAGGATGGGAGGATGGGGGTGATATATGGATTGTCTCGTCTGTAAATATAATTGATTCAACAGCTTACAGATCGGCCGATCATTTATCAAATCCGACCTGGTCGGTAAACACGGAAACTTTCCTTTGAGGATGCTTTGAGAAAAAACAGTATGTTTAGAAGTGCTGATCATTCGATTTGCATTTTTTTTTAAAACCGAAAACTTATCATATTCTCATTAATGTGCAGAAAACACAAATGGTGTCTTCTTGTCGCAAGATTTGGAATCCGTATTTCAGAATTTAACTACAAAGTAGTGGGAGGTTACGTGCAATAAAATGAGAGATTTTATTTTCAAATTCAGATCTCTTACGGACCGTGGTGGCAGAGATGGGCATACGCATGACATTTCCCGATGTTACGATAATGTTGTGTGTTACGAATTAGACATAAAATTCACATCTGTTCTAGTTCGTAAAGTGCAGTATGATTGTAGTACTAATACCAGGAAATACTAAAAGCGCATGCCTACCTCTGCCATAACAACCCTTATAAAATTAGAACTTAATATAGAAGCTCTCTAATTATACCAGATAATAATATCGTATAGATCTATCAATGAAAAGCTATTACAATAATGGACAGCTGCTATATTGGTCATGCCTATTTTGTACTTCTTTTAGTCCCTGATTTCCTGAGTCCACATGGCGAGTGAAGTTAAGGTTTGAACAGCTCAGAGGGGCACCGCCGTAATTGGCCGAGAGCGGAAGGGATCGGGGGTGAGGGATGGGTGAGAAATCTTAAGAATCAAACAAAACACATATTGATATCTCGGCTGACCAAGCGTTGGCGGCACACTGTACCTACCCGACCCTGTCCAACATTGGGTGCAGGAAATCCTATTAATTTACCGAATTGCGTTATGTAAGGGCCTATAACTGTGTGCTTGCCGGTTAGCTCCCTGTGTGCCATACCTGTACTTTCGCTGTATCTTACGGGCAGTCGGCGTTATCCGATTTATGGCGATCTAGGTGTTTGTTTCTCTGTTTTTTTAGGTTGAGGTGATTCCGGATCCAGGTGCAGTACAGGGAGAGGTGTGTAGGTTTTGTTTGCCTAAGAAGATGTTTATATGTTTATTCGCATATCCGATTTGAGGGATTTATAAGTTACACCAAGGTTTGTAAATTTGGAGTTATTCGGATGGTTAAGTGTGTTTTGGTAGGATATTCATTCTTTGAACAAACACGTTGGAAGTACAGATACACAAACAGCCGTTTCCCTTCGCCTTATTAGAACCTCTACGAACGGGAACTGTTTTGCTGCGTATTATTTTGATAGTTTGCAGTTTTCGATGAATTTGGTAGTGGAAGTGGAAGTGGACACTGTTGTCTTGATGTCTTGGTAAGTTCTTTATTGTAAATTCTTGTAGCCACAAAACTTTTTTTTTTTTTGCTTTGAATGTTACGGCGTGTTAGCGTAAATTTTGTAGGTCCAGTTTTTTTTTTTTTTTGAGACGAGTGTATTACAAGTGTGTTCGAGAAAACTGTCAGTATTCTATACCCCGCCCATTTCAAGCTCAAAAGTGGCTTTCTCATGGTCTGTCTGTCTGTCTGTCTGTCTGTCTGTCTGTCTGTCTGTCGTCTGTCTGTCTGTCTGTCTGTCTGTCTGTCTGTCTGTCTGTCTGTCTGTCTGTCTGTCCGGATTTAGTAGCGCTACCATTGCAGTGGCTTCAGTACACCGGTACAGCGACCGAGAAATAGAAAGCGTGCCTTTTCGTGCCAAGGGTCCAAGGTTCGAATGCTGTGGGTGATGGGTTTCTCTCTAGGATATTATTCACGATGTTTTAAAGACACCATCCTGTCGGCTTCCCACTGGGGATTCAAGGCATGCCTTTTAAATAGCCACAACTGTACTGAAAACAGATGTTAAAATCTATCCCAAAGAATCAAAGCTGTGGATTATGGCAGATTATTTCATTTCTTTTGCCCCTGTCCTCCTGTCTTTTCTTTCTCCACAATACAAAGGCAATTTTTTTATTTTTTTTTAGGAAGGTGGTTAGTGGGAGGGAGGAAGGGAGGAAGTACAAATTATATTTCGGTTCATCGTCCTCTGGGTTCGTACATGATGACACCTTCTACATCCTCCTGTATTCCTCCTCCTTTCACGCCCTTCTCATTCCTTCAGTCTTTCTTTACCCTCGTCTCACCGATCACCTCATCAATATTTTTCTGATCTTCTCCCGACTGTAGCGCCACCTACTAATAGGTCTTAAGTCGGATAAATGGATGGACGGACGAGCGTATGAATGGCCTGATGGTTTAATCGATGTAAGCCTATTTGCAGTATTGGCCAATACCTCGATGATTACCAGATACGGGGTTCCGAGATCCAAGTAAGGCATGAGAATCGACGGGCTCAGTCAATGGAGATTCGAATCCGAAATAAGGAGTCTAGACTGTTTATGGGAATTGAGGGTCGAATTTTTTTTTTTTGGAGGAGTTGGGAGGAGGGGGGGNGGGGGGGGGGGGGGGGGGGGGAGGGGGCAGAGTATAATACGAGCTGGAATTCAACGAATCTCACATAAGTTTCGGGGCAAATGAATCCGAATCTGATGATTCTGGCATTCAGAATTTCGTTGTTTTTTTCCCTGCTTTAAACTAATCAGAGTTATTACACTGATTCATTTTTAAGAATCCTGAAGGAAAGGAATGTTAGCAGTGCAATGTATAATATTGTGTCAGCCTGTACATACCGCTTCTAATAATTCAGTGCAGAGCCTCCTTAAAAACTCGTCATTGTTTGTGATTGATGGAAGGATGAAATATAAGGAAGATAAAATTCGTATATTATTCTCTTGCGGGCAAGTTCTTTTTATAACTCCATACAAAGTAATACATTTCATTCATGATATATATCACACAACAGCATCCATGATACATAACACTGCATACATATCAGAAACAAATACAGTACATTGTCAATGCAAAACACCGCAATACAGTGTCCTGGAATAACTGTTTTCATTCACACCTGAGTCGAGTGGGAAAAAGGGAATGAAGTGTCTTTCCCAGTCCGCGAATCTAACCATAAACTTCGACTTGACCGTCCTCAGTTAATGACAACTCCACACGAATCACAAGGCTAGGGCTGAAAGTGAACGGGTTTCATGAGATGATACCGTTGTCATTGTCATTGTATTCGCGCAAAAAAAAAAAAAGTGTGCGGGTATACCAATTTTGAATCTGCCTAAACCCATTTTCAGAGCATGCATGCGTGGATGTGTGCAAAATCGTTGTGCTAAGAAAATACATTCAAGTAGAGAAATGATGATTGAATTATTACACAGAAAAGAGGTTTCATTGACATTATCGCAGTGTGGAGCAAAGCTTGGAATTTCTGGGTTTCCGAAACCATGAATTCGTGTGTCCCCCATTATCTACATTCATTTATAATCTCTGATTTAGCCATCTTGATTTTGTCGGTATCGTCCTTTCGTTTCTTCGTGGCATTTCTAAATGTCTACTCACTGAACTGATGGTCTGATTCCTTGCGCATTTTAAAAAATTCATTGCGTGTACTCACGCAGAATGAGCGAGCTTAGGGCGAATGCTGCGGAAATGACAGGAGTGTGAGTAGTCTGTTTTGTTGAACACGAGGAGTAAGTTCAACCTTGAGCTAATGGAGTTGTATTATGTAGATTTCTTTTTCTTCTTTTTTCCTCACCGTCTTCACGTCAGCAGTTAGTTGGTGCTATGTCTTGGAGATTTGCTGCCAGAGTTCTTCCACGACACTTAGTTCTGTCAGTTGCACTTTCCTCTCCGTGACAATAGATTGGTCACTGAAATCCTGTTCTCTTCTGTGTCTTGGTTGTCTTTTTCAACTCCCTCCAGCCACGCTTGAGGCCAGAATGAGCTTTTTAGGTATAATATTTCAAAAAGCGTACGATTTATTGGACTGTCCTCCCGGGGAATATTATAATATATCGTAAACGAATAAATGAAAACGACAGGAAAAGGGAACAATATCGATTTTTTTATGAGATCGAATCTGAACTGTGATATCGGAATTGAATCGTACCAACTACCGCATGTTGATCGCTGATGCTCCTTTAGGCTGTTGGGATTCATGGCCACTGTTATTGTGGAAGAGTGTGAGGAAATGGCTTGCGTAATGTTAATTGTCCGGCTGGGAACGGGTAATGACGGCGAATTTTGATGTTAAAGCGAGCCAAGTGATCCAAATATGGTTTTGCCCCTAATCTAGAGATGATATTTTTAGTTGATGATGGCTGGCAGACGGTTTGGATGGGTAGATGGATGGATGGATGGGATAAAGCTTGGGACGAACTTAAAGTCCCCTTCCTTTCTTTCTCCATAATGCACAGGCAGGTTTTATTTTTGAAA
>JAWQUT010000177.1:753657-786673 GCA_033807755.1 Ellobium chinense
AATCCGCCCGATTCGCCAATCGTCCAACTTTTTCACGGAGTCTAATGCATTCGTCTATGATGCCTTTCGGTGCGCTAGGTATTCTTTCGCCGCTGGTGTGTTGCCTGCCTGCCCATTTGTAAAATGGGGTGTTAGTCTTGTAAAGTTATAAGTGGCTGTCACACTGCGGTTCTGTACACACATTATTTGCTCGTCTCAACTACACACTTCATGCTATAACCCATATGTACAACACCACCACCACCACCACCACCAACAACAACAACAACAACAACAAGAAGAGAATCCGCTATTGGTTGTTATCTTCCTCAGAATATCCGCACAGAGTATAATGGTCGCTGGTGAGCAGAAGTGGACCATCCCACATTTTCTGTGTTTTGAGAAATTGAGAGATGACTTTTTCCAAAACTTTGAAAAATCGATTTTCTCAGCTGCTATCTAAGATAGCATTTAAAAAATTTACACTTTGGTTGCTAATTGCATTCCATAGTAGATATCCAAATTAACATCAAGTTAATATTTCACAGAGACATAGAAATTAACAAAACTTCATGGGATGGCCCACTTTTACTCTTTCTCATTGTGAAATGTAACATAGACCGAATGAACTAAATGTGGACCATTCCAGTAATCACTTTATAGTGCCATTGAGCAATAAAGACTCATAAAAGATAAAAGTTTGTGCTAGAAGTCCCCACAAGCTAAAAATAGCAATTTAACCGATATTTATAGCAAGATTGAGTCAATATCTATTTATAGAATCCTTTACCGCCAAAATTGCAAAAATGTGGGCTGGTCCACTCTTGCTGTGTGACCTAGACTAGTTGTGATCAGTGCTTGCATACAGAAAATATTTCTCATCAAAACTTTCTTTACTGAGTTGTATTCACTTAAACACATGATTTGTGAGTGCAGATCTAGATCTGTTTTGAAGTTCATGACAGTGAGATTCGGCTTTCTCTAACAACAGCACCGATTTAGTCGAAATATCGATCTAATCCATAACCTGTCCATGACTAAATGAACTGTATCGTTATCCTTGCGGTGCTGTTTTTCGAGATAGCCTGAGATTCTAACCGAAATAGTCTATGTTCTAGTCAAAGTATCAGTGTCTGTGTGTTTATTCTATCACGTTATTGAGGATGACAATTTGTTATGATGATCAAGACATAGCTGTTGCCGGTTTGTAGATTTGTTGTTCATCACGTGTGGATCACAAAGAATAAGGTAAGTGTGTGGAAAAACGGCAGAATAAGGTTCTTTAATTACGATTAAGAATTGAGAAATCCTATAAAACCGAAACATGATGAGAATGTTGGTTGGCTCTCGGATATTCGAGCCCGGCATGAATGTTTGCGTGTACTCCAACCATTAAGCTGTCTCCTGAGGAAATAGCAGGTGGCAAATTACCGCACATTTTTGCGTTTTGAGGCTTTGCTGCAATTTTGGGGAAGGATTTCTGTTATGTGGGCTATCCTACAACATCCAGGGAAAAACGAGATCGCAAGATTTAAAAACTACTTTTCTTTATGTATCCCTAACAAAGATCCAAATCTCTGTTTTTGTTATACCAACATCATGATAATAACCCCTTTCATGTGTTATGGGCCAGGAGCGTGTTGTAGGATGGCACACAGATGGAAATCCTTCCCAATTTTTGCAAATTTTGCACAAATTTAGATATTCTCTGCAAATTTAATGCAAATTTTCCCGATTCTGACTGAACAATGCAGTTTCTGTGCCACCATGGCCGCAGTATTGCGTCAACGGGACCACACAAAATGTGTTCAATTTGTACAGCTATGCAACGTAGTAAACAGTGCGAAGTGGTGTAGTAAACAGTGCGAGGTGGTGAAAAGTTACAAAGCTGTTTTTGCAAACATATTTTGCAAAATTTGGTGCAAATTTTACCACATTTTGCATGCGATTTTGTAATTGTTTGTGCAAATTAATGCTGAGGGTTTGAAATGCTATATTCTACAGGGATAGTTTAAGGGAGAATTAATGAGAGTGGCGTAGCTCGGCACGCCAACCCCCGCATTGTTTTGGCTCTTTGAACGAATAACAATTTCGAGATTATTATACTAACCAGATCCTCAGACTAATCGACCAAGTCATTCTGACCAAGCTCTTCTTTTTTTTATCAGTGAACGAAGAGTTTCGACAACGTATGCTTTCAGGATATCCACTACTTATTTTCAGGTCCACTACCAAAGAGCTTGACACGAGCTTCATGTTTATCGAGCTATGGTTGTATGCATAATCCATACATTGATAAACGTACTGCGTTAACTACAGTGAACACTACTATTGTTATGGGAGTCTCCCGTAGTTACCGCAGCGCGTCCGTAACATAATGCTTAGGCATGCGGTCACTGGTTATCTATTTAAAATAAACAAAAAATTATCTGCTCTGGCGAGGAGACTACAAGGGCAGTCATTAATTTTTTTCTGAGTTGTATTTTCTCAGTTCTGTCCCTTCGATCTCCTCATTCCCTCTCAAGGTTTTTGGCATCTAATAGAGGGACAAATCACTCATTTTGTACAACCCAATTAATCCGCTAATATATAAAATCCCCCGTTTTGGGGGCCCTGCCAGCCAGTGTCAGCGTGTAGAAATATGTAAAATGGCCTGTGATCTAAAATAAAGCATCCAATTTTAAAGTTCCAGGTACAATTTGAGCCTTCTAGATAAAAAAAATAAAAAAAAGTGTGTAGGCCTAGGTATAGGCACGCGGTCAAAATCAGCCAAATGAAAAATTGGGGACCAAATCAGAATTCGAGGTGACCTTTTTCGATGAGAGTTGTGAAAAATTTTGGGCGTTGACCCCCCTTTTTTTTTCTGCCCGTTAAAAGATCGGGCAAAAGAAATACTTTAACCTCCATGGAAGAAATTTCCCGAAATCACAGTGGTATAATTAAGTAGAATAACATAAAATGTCAATAGGACTAAAAGAAGTTAACACAACAGGTTCCAAAGACTTCAAAGCTGCGCTTTTTTTTTTGTTTTTTGACGTGTACTATTCTCTGCGGAATGTTGCAATGAAGCGAGTTGTGATTAAGCCTCGTTGACAATGTCTCCATTCGATGTTCACTAGTGACAAAAATTATTGATACTTAAGTGATATAAGTGAAGTTTCTCAGAACATACTTAAAAGAAGGTTTGTTTAGATTCATTTCATTTAATGTGCAGCGATGCAAAATGATACTATGTGGCGCTGGACACTGGTGCACACAGAAGTAGCTGTCCTGTTATTTGTGACATTATATAAATGTAATGACTCTGTTGGCTCTGATAATACAAGTTTTAAAAAAGGTAACATGTGCCAAAACCAAGAAGGGAGAGAAAGAGAACGAGCGACAGAGAAGGCGAGAGGGCAGAGGGAGTGGAACGAATGCCTCCCTTTTAGCACAGAAAGGCATTAGAGTTAGGGTTGAGGGTAGGTAAGGGGTAGGATTTGGATTGCACTTAGTAGGCACGAGTTCTGGTTAGTGGTGTGAGTCTCATTCGGAATTCCATCCCATTTTATCATTTCTTGCAGATACCGTATTACTGCACTGCCTAATAATATCGTAGAAGAGTTAGCACGTTAATGTTTTAAATCTGACCCCCAGTTCTGCGAGTGTTCCATGTCAACTGCCCACTTAAGCGCCAGAAGTGCTGTGGAGTGTGGACACTGCAAAATCAATTTATTGATACCAGTAAAGGAACTGTTTGACTCCACATTCTGCACAGAGTAACAGCTTGTATCAGTCGATACCTACGGCTTTGTGACAAGACCGTCACCTAGCCCCCACCTCATGGGGGGTGGGGGGTAGGTGACGTTGATGTTCGTCAGTTTCTGTTCACCCAATTAAGTGGGACATCTTCCTTTTGAAATGAGACACACCAATCATCGTATTTGTTGTTTATATTTAAATGCGCATAGATTATAATCCTTTATTTCTTGTCTCACTTCCAGAGAGGTATTAGCAAAGTGATACCCTGTCAAGACCCTCATTCCCGGGATTTTGTTTTTTTTTTTGGGTGCAAGCTGGACTGTTGTATTCTCTGGTAATAATCATAGTGGTGCTTATCAGCCTTACAGACTAAGGAACCTGGGACCTCAGTCTTGCCCCATCCTTTGCACCGGCGAAGGGGAGCCAAGCAGTTGGCAGTTCACGGTCCTTCTTATGACTCTGGAGCTCCCGAGGTGTGGGGTAAAAATGCGCTTCACGACAGTGACTAATGTGACCAGAGACTTACCGGAGGGTATTGAAGTGACCAGCCCATATTCACAGGGGAACTTCATTGACAGAAGAGTAACAGATGGGACAGGGCAGGGGCAGATACGCTGGTCCGAAGCGCTAGTAAGGGTGTGAACCCACTGAACCCATACATGTCACGGCACGGCATGGCACGGAAATTCATGACATAGGAAGACTTCTTTCCTCCTATACGAGGAGGTCAAAGTAGTGTCCTGGTGTGCCAGATTCGGTGGACTTATTTTCGTCCGATTAACTATAAAATAGAATGGCATAAAACTGTTCCCGTGACGTGACGTGACGTGACGTGACATGACGTGACTGGATCCAACGTGTTTAAAATATTGAACCATTGCATGATTGCCTCAACTCTATCGTCTGACAAATATTCAGCTCAATTGGGCGAATCGGGTTGCTAATGAATATGTTGCGGTTTGCGCCCAAAACCGACATGTTTCTCAGTGGGGGTCTGGGGATTTGACCTGGTTAAAGAATCGCCACAGATCCAGTAATTAATTTACAGTTTACAAATTAATACTGGATGATCAGATCGATCTACTGCGGAAAGGTGAAATGTCAATCCGACTAGTAGGAATGAGGTCTTGACGTTGAAATATAATGAACTCCGGGCGGCGATTTGATCGTGGTCTTAATAATAATAATGATGATGGTGGTGATAATAATAATAATAACAATGAAATAATGAATAATAAATAATGAATAAAGATATTATGCTAGCCCAACCCTACTGCTTGTCATTGTGACCTCATGAGAGCTGACGCACAAATGTATCCAAATTCATTCGATTATTTTATCATCCATGAGAGACTTAAACTAGATACGCCAAGGTCAGATGTGAGCTATACCTCTTCATATCTTATATTATCACTAGAATACACTACAATTAAGCGAATCGCCTTTTCAGTTATCATGGAGACAATGAAATCGTGATGCGAACGTTACCATCCATAATATGCGCAGCACGAAAGAGGAGTGGGCGCGGGGTGGGAATGCGACTACATGGTTTGTCTAGGCACCAATACATTTCTTTTGATTAGAATCGGAGAGGTCAGTATGTAAGGGGCTAAATACTGTAGGTTCGAAAGATATAAGCATTATGGCATGCGTATTTAGACAGATCATGCTTCTCGTGGTTACATCCTACAAGAGGCGTGTTTTTGTTCCGCTTTAAAATGCACAAACAAGGCGCAGAGCCAGATTTCTGGGATTTGAGTTTAATAGGCGTTTGTTAATGACCTAGGGTGATCACATCGCTTTTAGAAACGGGAGAGGGCGCTAATTACCGATTCACCATGATTAACATATTGGAAAAGGAGAGATCTCAATCTAGTCAGAAGCAGACGTTTTCGGACAAGGATAATTAATTGTGAAATCGAGCAAAGCAAATTCGGGGGAGAGAAAAATAAAATCATGGGAGTTGCTCTGTCCCTAAGCCTTACGCATGGAAACATTCGTCAATTGGTTTCTAATGTTTCTGACTTGACACGGTAAACCTACCTGGCAAGAAATGCTTTGGCACCTTGTGGCTGCACTTTCCATGTCGCTATATTGTCCTGTCAACTTACGTGGTGCAGTTTCCTGGAGTCCCTATGTTTCTTGCCAACCCACCGGCTTTTGAGGCCTTGGTCTTATGCAAATTTGTGTAAGGTAAAGCCTTTGCATCGATCAGAATAGCCATGTTTACTAGTCTCCGGAAGTTAACGTATCACCAGACCTGCTCATGAATATTCCATGAGAAAGATCTATTGTAACTAAAAAAATCCCTCACCCACCTGATGTCCAGATGCCAATTTAACTCTAAGTGATTTCGAATAACTTATTTTTTGTCATTTGATAAAAACAGAAATCGTTGGGTTTTAAAATTGAAATCCAAACGTAAAACGGCAATAGGCGGACCAGATATATAGCAAAGAGATGTAAAACTGTTGTGCTTTTTTTTCTCCAGAATTTAAAGAAAATCATTACATCATGAGCAGAGACCCACAAAATCTGAGTGCAGTGAATTTTTTTCGTTTCATATTTTTGGACGGATAATTTGCCTATGTGGTCGGTGTTTATGAAACAAAGTAGTCTAACCCCTTCATGAAACAACGCCGCCTATTCTTGATCCAAACGTTTGTTTACTCTCCCTCTTATATACACACTGGCGACTTGGCTAATATACAGCAACCTTTCTAGAAACTGCTGCTGTTAAAACTCAAGTATAAGTAATGTTTTCTTGCCGACGGCCAAACTTAGTGTGTCTGTCCAATTGCCATCATTATGAGTCTGGTACAAGGATGCCTGAACGGAAAGATTTTTTTTTTCTTGCGGGAGTGGGGAGGGGTGGGGGTTCGCAAAAGGAGTATTTCGAAAGGCTGGTGATGTCAATAACGGTTTTTACTCAGGAGCTATGGAGAGGGCATTGTAAGCAATGCCAGAGTTCAAAGCATGGGGTAACGAAAGTCCTAAAAGAATGTGAGCACTTGGTGTTTGGAGTAGAGAGGGTGATAAGTCAGATGCTGGAATAGAGTGAGGGAGAAGGAGGGAGAGGAGTAAAAAAGGCTATGACGTGTTAGTAATGGAGGTGGTGAGGTCGGTGCGAGATTTAGACAAAATGGAACAGGGATAAGAGGGGAAAGAGGTCACTCTTAATGGCATGGGATGCAGGGGAATATCTTACAAAGAAGAGGGAATGGGAACTGAAAATGGTCGGTTACGGAGGTAACGAAGTTACTTTGGACCTCGCGAGTCGGCGCTGTTGGTTCTTCTATGACTTGCGGCAAGATTGTTTTCTCAGCTAGAGAGATAATGTGCCTGTCTGTAACCTGTGGTGCCGTTGTGGTCGTTGATTTGGTTGTTGTCATTGTTGTTGCATCTGCTGTTATTATCATCGTTTACTGCCGCGACGTCCCTGTTGTTATTGTTGTGAAAAGTGAAACACTGAAAGCTGTTTTTCTCCGTCCCGGGAAGGGCCCCTGGTATTTCAACCGCATCACATTAATCTGTTCCTGCAAACGATAGTCACTGGAGAGCTTTTAGTTTAAATATCGGATCCCTTAGGGATCTTTATGGCAGAGCTAGGCATGTGCATATTATAGCATTTTCCAGGTGTACGATCACATCGCACATTACAAACTGGAACACTCCGTATGCATAATCCATACGTCAAGTAGCGTGTTGCGTTAACACAGTGAACATTACTATTTTGAGAGTTTCCCGTGGTTACCATAGTGCGTTAAGTAATCGTTAGCATGCGGCCACAGATGTGAAATTCACCTGTAGTTTGTAATATGCAATATGACTGTAGCATCAGGAACTGCCACATGCGCATGCCAACTTTTGCGATAACGTTCCCAGAAATATCCAAATTTGAAAATGAAAAGCTTTTGTTATCTGTCCAGTATCATACATAATGAACTACAGAAGGAAAGTCTTGGAAAACAGTTCTTTCAAGAACACAAGGAGTCAAATCTATGGTATTCATAGCGCCACACCACTATTGTCCCACTGTTTCAGAAGGTCCTTTAGACATTACTCAACCTGCCTGCCGTCAGTGATACTTATACAATACACACCGCGCCGAAGTCCTGTGGACACACGCAGCTAATATGTATATAAATACCGTGAGAATGGCGTAAAAAGTCAAAACTAACATTCTCTCTTATAAATTTGTATAGGTCTGATAGCCAACGCCCTGCCCATCCGTAAATTGCAAACGACGATGATGCATAGTGTGGTGTGATAGTCTGAGCGATTGTGGGGATGCATCACATCCACAGAATACTCTACATTGCCTAACACTGAAACTATGACAGTTTCGCTTGTGATGTTTGGATACATAAAACTATGGCATTAAAAGGGGACACAGATGCCAATAACTCAGAATGTGAAAATGTGACGATTCACCCCTTTGCAATATTAACAACTGATATTTTCAGAGAAAAAGGTTTAGATATAGTCTGAATTGATATGTTCATGCCACTAGTGATCTTTCCCTGAGCAAAGAACGCATTCAGTATCAACATGATCAGGTCATAGCAGTGCATTTACTTAAAGGTTAATTATCATTTATTCAGAGCTTGCATCAAATATTGAGCATTCAGCAATCGATATGCGTGCCTGGGCAGTATCCAACATGCTTTCAGGGTCCAAGTACACCATCTTGTTTGAGTTAGTTGTTGGCATGTCAGTCAGTACATCCTGCGCCTTCTGCTCGCCTCTTAGTGACGTATCTCAATTGAAGGGCGTGTTGCCTAATAACAGACAGTGCTGACAGGAAATTAACCCCTTCGCTACATCATGTTTTTGAAGTGCTAATGGCATCAAAGTTACCATGGTTCATTAGCCGGTTTCTTATGGGAATATCGTTAGCCTCTGAACATTTTCGCCTGACTCATTATTTGGCATTGCTGAATTTTGTTTTTTTTTTTACTGGCTCATTAATCAAGCTTTTCACGAAATAAAATTGGCTTTAAGGAATAGAGACCTTTAAACATACAAGTCTCCTTACCACACACACACACACACACACACACACACACACAAAACCCAACAAAAACAACAATATATAGAAACAAAGCGAGTTCTATCAAATTTATTCCGTTATTTTCATTTTTCTCGTTATCACGAAAAATGAGTTTGGCAAAAGTGTTCTGAGGTTAACGTTGTGATGAAGGGGTACATATTAACACGGAACGGAAAATCTACCTCCGGGACGTATCGGTACATCTAAAAAGCTGTTTATAACAAGGGTTGAGGACGTATATGTGTATCATACTTAGCGAAGGGATTACGATATCAAGAGGCAGTACTTCAACTCAGGCTATAACAGACGGATGGCAGATGTAGCCAAACACATCTGACCCAACCATTTGTCAAAATCATAACTAATCTTGTGTGTGCTACTTCAAATGTTAGAAATCATCATTAATATATCGTTTGTGTTGACATAATAACATAATGCCGTATTGCACAAATTAAGTCAGATGGATATAACGGCTTAATTTTGTTCAGAAGGATCAAAGTGTTTCTGATGACATTAATGGGAAATTATGATGGTGTGTACACCAAAAAACTTTAAAGCTCCTTGGCATTTTGTCTGGAGCGTATGGTCTATTTATGCTATCAGAATGGTTGTATACAAACACATTTATCTCGAAACTTTTTTTTCTGTGTGAAATACGTTGTTTACCTTCACACAGACATATAATAATCTTTCACAGCTGGCATTCAACCCATACCGTGCCATTTCCCTCAGTGCTAAATTAATATGAAATTCAGCACCACATCTTGTTTTTATAATCTGACACATTATCGCGACAGTGTTTGTGAAGGGATATCGATTGATAATGCTAGCTATATCGTGATCCTGATTTTGAGTGACATAGCGAGGGTTAATGATGTGAGCAATGAGGGGAAGTGTACGTGCTTATCCAGTTAGAGAGAAACATGATCTCACGTCCTTACCGTTGGCTTTATTCTATCTTTTGCAGGATCATGTCCACATCAAAATATTACAGTGACCTAGACTGATGTCCATAATCAACAGGCTGACAGATACTGTGCTGCTGAAACATTTATGAATGATATCACCAAACAGAGGCTCTTTGACCAATGCAGTGTGACATTGTGTCTTGACCAGTCAGTATGGAGTTGCACAAAATCAACCAAACAGTGAGCCAGTCAACGACGAGTGATCCAAATGCAAAGACTTTATGAAATCTTAAGGTCAGTTTTGCACTGGGGGCCTTTTAACGTTGAACCTGGTGTGTGTGCATTTCGCGCGTGCGCGGGAGGGGGTGGGGAGGGTAACGGAAAGTGACCCCTAAGTAGTTTTAAAATTGGTTTGTGTCGCGATATGTGATACATATACCATATTTAATGCACTGATAAGTTGAGGTCAGCAGCATTATGGTGCACTAGTAAACCTAATAACTTGCGTGCGCTAGTTTAAAGTTGCTTTCTGGCCTTTGTTGCGCATCATGGGCGCGTCTCGATGTAAATGAGGAGATTAAACATGTAAGCATGTGATTGATTGGTTGAGTGGCCCACATTTTCGAAGCCTTCATCGAAGTCGATATATTACAAAATAATGTTGAAGCCTTAGAATGTAGTAGATAATTTACAACAGCTTTGTTGTACACTATCCCATCTTCGATGCGGTGCAATTATCATGCCGGTTTGCGCAACTGGTGCATTATGTTTCAGTCAGAAATAAAAATCCTAAGGAATACTTTAAATTAGGAAAAGGTCACTTCTTCGGCATTTGTTTACATGCGGATACTCACGACACATTGATGGGTCTCGTTTCAGCGTGGTTGACCATCATTTGTTCGTCCTTTGCACACCTTTGCTTACTTACTACTTGACTCTTCAGTATTTTAGCCTCGCGACGTCCTTGCTTGTGTTAACAGAATGAACAATGGATAAGATGGTGAGCGCCATCGCCACCCATGATCTTCCCCGCCTGTTAGTTTGTTATATCACCTAAGAAGTGTTCACGGTTACTCGTTCGTACCACAAAGATCTACCTCTCAGTCTCAGCAAGAGGATTGTCAAGGGATGAAACGACACATTGCTTGTTTCGATCCCACATACCTGACAGCTTTTGAACACAGAATCCAAACTGTCATCGTCACATATACCTCAGTGCTGGCGCGACGTCTTTCAGAGCGTCCCCGATTCCCGCTAGCGCTACGTAGTGGGGAGCTGAGAAGTGCCGGACTGATTACGTCCTGCCAGGGAGAACGGAAGCACCGACCCAGGTCAAGTTACCGACCTAACAGCATTCAAGATGGGGGCAGGTAGGTAGAATCTTATAGTGCAAGCGTTTGCTGCAGCACTCCCGTAACTGTCATTTTGGTCAAGAACAATTTTGATGATTCATAAATATTTGTCGTAATCCATCTCGTAACGAAAATAAAATTAAAAATATTAATGATTAGGAGGTTTATGTCTCATCTCCTGTCATTGCCCACTCATGAGACTTTGTTAATATTTCTATCATCCCATCAGACCAGATCATTCAGTATCTTTCTCAACTCCCTCTATATATCACAGGCCCCGATCGCTAGCATTCTGACAATATCTTTCACTGCCTATAGTCAAGTACCCATTTTACAGACAGGTGGTCAGGAAAATGTGGATGAAGTGCTTCTCTCAGGCTCCCACAAAATAAACGTAATAGTTTGTTTTCAGTTTTCTTTGATTCGAAATAGCAAGAGTGCAACAGCTACAGGTATGATGTATAGACCAAGGTGTGTGGTTTCAGTGATAGTACCAGGTGTTAGACAGCGTCTGGGAGTGGAGATTAAAACAAGACAAGTGCCGTTACGTATCCGTTTGGAACATAAAGCGAAGTTTCCATCCGTGTATTTGCAATCAATTAGCCAGTGCGAGATATAAAATTACTCGTGTGAAAATATATATACTCTCTAAGAAAAACCGAATTGTTACTGCCAAGGTGTTGATAGTTTAGGAAGAAAAATCCCAGATTAAAACTTACGGGAGTATTGCAGCAACATCTTAAGTGTAATGTACATTATGTATTAGTGTACGGAGTCAGAATAATTATTTGGTAAAACTGTAATGTAGTATAGTGTATCCACTGAAAGAATCCAACAAGTGTCAGGAGAATGAAAGAAGAAGAAGAACAAGAGCAATAGCAGCAGCAGCAACAACTAGCAGCACCACAAAAACTAAAATGACAATAACAACAACCATTGGAACAATAGCTACAACACCAAGAGTAGAATCAACAGTGCCAACAGAATTTGCAGTAGCAGTTAGAGGAAGAAATATACCAACAAAACAGCAGCAACAGCAGCAGCAGCAGCAACAGTAAGCACTATGACCACACAACCACCACCACCATAAGAAAAACAACAGCAGCAGCAAAACAACACCACCACCAACCAATCAACCAACTCACCAACCAACCAACCAACCAACCCTCGACGTCGCTATTCTGTAAGTAGACTCTGTCAGTGGTCTGAATTGTGTGCTGGTAAGTGATCTGTAAGTCCACTATTGCATCTACTCCTATTAGAAACTTAAGTAAAAATTAAGTTGATTTTTGTCATTTGTATTAACGTACGGTCGTATTACATCTACTCCACTGTGTTGCCGTATTTGTGAACAGCTTTTCAATTTCGTCCTTGATTTTCAGAGACAGAACCAAACATTGTTGCACGTTCATTATTGAATATCATGATGAATTCATGTTGATGATTTACAATGGATACTTACACTGTTGTCATATACAGCTCATCACAGAACACTCTTGTGACTGTTTTTTGTGTTTGTCACTATCACTTCTTTCGTCCCTCTCTGGCGCTCTATCATTATTCATCAGGCAGTAACAATTACATGTACAATAATTTATTCAACTCAATATAAAATTATTACATCAGTGTAGTCAGCAACAACAACAACAACAACAACAACAACAACAGCAACACCAGCAACACCAGCAACAACAACACCACCACCACCACCACCACCACCACCAACAACAACAACAACAACAAGACTAAAACCTGTCAATCATAACAAAGCTCAGACGTCCTCGATCGTGTTTCAACGCGGACGTCAGTGTCACTAACGTCTGAGAAGGGCGACAACTCTCTGTCAATATGTCAGTTACATTTTTTGTGATTACGTCCCTTGACGCAGGCTTGCACTGCTTACGGTGCCTTTCACTTTCCGCTTAAGTGTGACAGTAATTTCAACTTTTGAAAGTGCATCATAATTATCATTGTTTTATCATTATTACCATTTTCTGTCTTTGTCAGGAGATGCTCAGGGGCAGAGTGAGTGAGTGAGAGAGAGAGAGAGAGAGAGAGAGAGAGAGAGAGAGAGAGATATTAATAAACAAAGAAGGGGCGACATCTCTTAATATTCACTTGAAATAGAAGACTTGCTCGGGATATTCAGTTCGCAAATTTACTCTGACTTAGACGACCAGGCCTCAGTGACAGAACAATATGAAAGTAAAAGGAAGAGGATGCCATTTGCGTTTGAAAGAAACTTCAGGCTTTGAATACTTCCAACCTAAAATATGATTTGTCTGGCGTTGTCCAGTCGTATGACAGAGTCCTGTAATTCCTGCGTTTGCAAAATGACGGCTTTTGTCAGTGAGATGCCGTGCTAGAAAAGCCGAACTGTGTCACAATTGGTCTAGACTTTTCATTTGATCAGATTTCTTGTGAACCTTTTTTGATGCTTTCATTCATTTGAACAGAGGCAATAACCGAAATTAAAGGTGTTCAGACTATATTTAAAGTACATGCTGATCTGTTAACCCTTACGAACTCAAACCTTTTGAGTCCTCCATTTACCTGCAGCGGAAGTTAGTGGCATATGTGATATCTTCTTACACAGGTTTCCCCTCTGTCACTCCCTCATTTAAGAGCTTGCGCATTAATGGTGGGATCTATTACTATCGTAAGAATAACCTTAGTGCATCGTGCTGAATGCATCCTTAGTATCGTTCAGTTCTTACGATGGTAGAGATCCCATCGTTAATGCGCAATTTCATTTTCCCATCCTTATTTTGGTAATGTGTTTTCAGCAGACGACGCCTTGCATTTCAGGTTTCCCGCTTTCTTGTTGAGAGATAAATACCGTATATTGAGTAGTACACTGTTTTGAGTAGAGCTTCATTAAAGTTCATTATAATGACGCCTTTAATGACCTTCTCGTAAAATGTAGAAAATAACCGCAAGTAACCATTTATTGTTTTTTATATAATTTCTCAAACAAGTTGGCACAATTTTTCTCAAAAATATGTTCTGGCAAGGACGAACGAAGGAGAAAAAAAACAACTGTGCAAAATTTGAAACAGTTCTGGTGACTGATATCAAAGATTATATTTCGAAAAACGTCATCCAATTTTCTTTCCGATGGCACTATAGCTATCACTTGATTTATCATCCATTAGGACTTCTACTGTCTAAACTTTGTTCCACGACGTGGTACGTTAAAGATTGGTGGTAGGTTATATCTGGATAATTTCTTTCATGGCGTGGCGTGGCAAGTTTATTAACTTATTTTTTTCAGCTTATCAACGACCGTTAAGTTCAACTTATCAATGACTGTTTATTAACTTATTTTTTCAGCTTAGCAATGACCGTTCAGTTCAACTTATCAATGACGTTTATTAACTTATATTTTCAGCCTTCCGGGGACAATATTTCTGATCCATGTCGTGAAATCTTGATTTATCAATGATTGAAATGTGGCCAGATATCTGAAATAAGAGATGTTCCTTAAAGACTGGATCAGGGGCACGAAAGGTTAAGTTAGTGAAAGCTTGAACTGAACAGTCCAACTTGGCGACCGGCTGGCGATAATATCCATGGTGTCTGCGCTAGACGGATAGCCCGTGGGGCAAGGCTTTATCGTAGAGCCTGTCTAATGGGCGAGCGGCGGGAGGTGCCGTCTTTGATATTTTCGATAACTCACCAGTTTCGGCGTAGACATCAAAGCTTTAGCTGTAGAGTTTCGATACCATTTTGATACTTTCATTGTAAGCGACGATAGTATTATTTCCAACCAAAGGTATCAAAAGTTTTGAACAATGAGTTGAAAAAAAAAAGAAAAGAGCGAAAGATAAAGGGACCGAAATGCTTACTTTTGGGCTGTCCTGAGTATTAGAATGAAAGAGCTGAGTGGAGTCCTTAATATTGGTGATCTTGACTCACTCTCAGAAAAATATTAGCCTGTGATTGCTTTGAGATACAATGTCAAGCGGTGTGTGGGTTGTTTTTTTTTTAATCGGGTGAAACATGGACTGCTTAGTAAAGTAAATTTCTACTGTCAGCCTGTTTTGTAAAGTAATGCCTATACAGCAATCCTCCTCAGACACTAATGTTTCGTTAGTAGTCACAGATGCCATCGTAACGTGATCTACTTCTGATATTGCTGAACCCGGAAGAAGAAGAAGAAGAAGAAGAAGAAGAAGAAGAAGAAGAAGAAGAAGAAGAAATTGTTTCTGGAAATAGCTGCCGTTCCTGTAATTACGTAATTACTTAGGTTTCCCCATAAAATAGAAATAGATCAGCAAGAAACCGTAAACATAACAACAACAACAACAACAACAACAACAACAACAACAACAACAACAACAACAAAGAAAGACAGCTTCCAGAATCACGCGATCCTTTGGGCAAGATATCAGAATAGTACTGAAACTCCAAAGCTAAAATTTGGATACCAACAACGACATAGCCGAATACCGAACATATCAGTGCTTAAAGACGACACTTCCCGCCACTTTGACTCATCTAAACCAAGATGGCGGACTGAAGTTTGTAGAGTACTTCCGTGGTCTTCCGAAGTGCCTAGTATCCTTTCTGCCTATAATCTATGAGGTTTACTCTCTTCCAGCCAAAGTTTTAGACGAGCCAGTTCCCTCTCCTTCGCGATACTACCGCGTCAGTAATTTTGTTTAAGTTCAGTAACTTCTTATCCTTGGGCCAAACTAGGAAATCCTCTCAGCCCTTCCTGTGGTAGGATCTGCTTGGGTGCTAGTCACGCCCCTGGCGCCCACCTGCCATGCTTTGGACCGACACTGACATTTCTCTGGCTGTAGGTGGGCAGAGCTCCTGGGGCTACTTTCACCCCTAAATTGATTAAGTTAGCGTGTTGGAAAGGTCCAATCTTCTCACCGACGCGCCCGCGAAATGGCCGCTGGTCGCCGCTGGAAGCTGGACAATTTAATCCCTGGCGTTGAACAGTTCCTGGATTGAGTTAGCCAGAGCTTAAATGAGGAAACTGTCCCGGAGCTGTATGCGCGAACAAGGGGGAAATAATAGAATGACGATTCTGGCATTGGCAGGATTCGGTAATCGAATCTTTTATTGGCAAAGCTCTGTCCCACTGGACAATGCTGATACGCCGTGTTCAGTGTCCGGAATTGCAGCGTCTGATGTGGCGGAGTTTTCCTATTCGGGGAGAAGCTGTCAGTGCTGGAGTTGGCGCAGACACAGCAGAAAGGCTGTGGTAAATTACAGGCTGCCAGTCGTTTTCCGTCTGCCTTTTCTTTTTGTTCTTGTTGGCTTGTCTTCCATCCCGTCAGTACTGTACACTATCTACCGCCATATGTCACGGTCTTAACCACTTGATTTCGATGCGGAGGAATTCATCCGCGTGAGGGGAATTGCGACGCGCGGTCGGATTCGGCTTCTGTCAGTATAATAATATGCCAAATATATAGATTTAGGACATTCTGATGAGTAGTTTCCAAGATATAAGTGAAATAATTACTTATATGGCACAGCCTATAAGGAGTCAATTTTATCCATCATTTTAAATGCCACTAACATTGTTAACTTAGTTATTTGTTTCCCAGTTTTGGGATCGCGTGTCACACGCATCCATGTCGCGCTTGCAGACCTCTTTGAATTCATCCTCCTTTCATCGGTCGAACTCACGACTAGGAGCGATCATGTTTTTAAGCCTATCACTACGCCATGTTAGTTTTGTTATATTATACAAGTAATGAAGAGTTTCACATAGAGTGCGTCTATCTCTACATAATGCAGATTTGCTTGCCAGAACGATCAACTGTAAGCTTAGCCCAGAAGTCCTGGCTTTGGATTTTTTTTTAAAGATTCGACAACGAAACCCAAAGATCCAAATTGAAGGACGCAAATACCGCAACAGAGATTGAGTCATGTAAGGGTTACATATAGCAAGATTCGTAGATTGAAATCTCGGATTCGAATCTTGCACTGCACGAGACTATAGGATATCAAGGAACTTTGATTTGATGAATGTTTCGGAGCTGCCCCAGTCGGTTTAGGCTGGCTGTAAGGGTCGATAATCCGATTGATGAGGGAATTGATGGCAAACTCAAAGAGGGACGGAAGTGTAGACTATATTCGTCACAGTCTCTGCTTGTCTGTGATGAAGATGTGTATGATGATGGCGTTCTGGGCGCAGGGACCAGAGCGAAAAAAATGTGGCAGAATACGAAAGAAGGCTTTGAATATCAAAGTACTGCTGGGAAAATCTGCAAAGTCAGAGGCATACATGGCCGAGAGAGAGAGAGAGAGAGAGAGAGAGAGAGAGAAGGTCTGTCATGCCCCTCTCCAATCCTCACATTTCTCATATATAGCAGAGTGGACGGTCTTTTTCCATTCCTATAGTCTCCGCTTCTTAACCTGATCAGACGACATAGATCTGTAGGTAGTAAAAGCCATACCGATTTCATTTGACCAATTCCAGTGGCGATTTTTATTTTGTGTATCCAGAGAGCCGAGCTCATGGTTTGTATTTATTTGGCCAATCAGTGCTGTCCCAGTAATTTTGACTGACAGGAAAGCGGAAAGGCATTACGCCCAATTAATCACATTACGTCGTTGTTGATACATAAAGCCGTTTGCTTTTCCGTAAATCATAATATTGGTATTACGACCGTAAATATGCCATCGCGGAAGATTAGTGGTTTGAGCACAAGTTATTGTCTCCCCAGGGGTAGACTAGTAAATTTGAGGCAATTGACTTTTACGGTTAGCTTGAGTCTTTAGAGAGATCTTGTTTTTACCATGGTACTGGCCTCGTTGATTCCACTCACCGCGAGATGCCATGTGGCAGTGGTAGAGAAATCAGAATGACCATGAATGATTTATTACGCATTTCTTTATAATACATATATTTATATGCTTGATGCGTATTGTTCAGTACGTGCTTGTCATGAATGAGATATGTAACATTGTATGACATTGTAAAACTATTTCTTTTTGTGGTAAAGGAAAGTCCTATTTTCATTTAATTTTCATATAATTTTAAGGAAGCTCAGGAATTCCTGTGCTAGGGATTTGGACGAGGCCGCTACATTTTAAGTAAAACGAGAGCACAGACGTTAATACAGCTTACTGTCTTTGGCGTTACGAGGGATGTAAGAGGGCTACTGATTCTAGGGACCACTTGATCTTGCGGAGAAGGGAGAGGAGATATCGTCCAGCACTGCAGAGTCTGTGGGTATGGTGGCAATGGTTATGACTTGGTAGTAACGGCTGTGGCTAGGCGGTCGCGATGTGGTGGTAGCGGTTGCGGGTATGGTGGTAACAGCTGTTGCTGTGGTGGTAATGGTTGTGGATTTGATGGTACCGGTTGTGGCTAGGTAGTAACGGCTGTGGGTATAGTGATAACGGTTGTGGGTATGGTGGTAATGGTTGTGGATTTGATGGTACCGGCTGTGGCTAGGTAGTAATGGCTGTGGATAAGGTGGAGACAGCTGTGGGTAAGATGGTACTGGTTGTGTTAAGATGAATGATAGAAGAATAGTTAGAGACACAGAGGCTGAGGGGAAATGAGTTTTGTGGAAGGAATAAGGTATTGATGAAAGAAGATGCCACTAGGGGCTTCTTTGAAGTTAGGGTCCACCTGGCCCTTAGGGATAATGGGCAGCACCTTGCTGTGGATATATTATGGTAATAGCCCTGCTGAGATCAGTGAAGGAAATAATGTATGAATAAGACTGAGGAGGAATGGGAGCTCTATGGACAGAACAAGACACGCCATCGTGATGTCGTCTTTGGGATACAGGGCCCACATATTTTAGGCGCCATCGGATCCTGGAGACAGCTTCCACTGTGGGCTTTGTAACTGGAACAAGATTTGGCACTGTGATGAAAGAGAATAGTAAATTGCCACAATCTTTGGGACAGACTTCCCATTCAGTTTAGGAGCTACCTTAACCCGGGAGGGGGGGGAGGGCGGTGCACCTTGGGTGTAGTAATGCTGAGATCAGGAGGATGTAAGAAGAAAAAAGGCTGAAAGGAAAATGGGAGTTGTGTGGACGGCATGAGATGTGTGATGAAAAAGGGTGAAACTGCCATTACGGAGCCCACTGATGGTAGGGGCCCTAGGAATACAAGAGTTAGAATATTGCTGTGAATATGATGGTAACAGCCCATCTGAGATAAGTGAAGGCAGAAATGTATGAAGAAGGCTTGATGAGGAATTGGAGTTCTATGGACGCAAAAAGTAATGGCGTTGTGATGAAAGAGAAAGAGATTGACACTGTCTTTGGCATTGGGGTCCCATTCATTTTAGGGGCTCCCTGATCCTGGGGCCACCTTGCACTGTGGGGGTCAGTGCTGTTGGCTCTACGGGGATTGGGGAAGGAATGAAAGTAAGAGGAAGAGAAACATAGGGAAAAATGGGAGTTTTGTGGACGGAATAAGATGTGTAATGAAGGAGGATGAGATTGCCTGAAGACAATGGATGCAAGGGTAATCGTGTCTAGATGGACTGATAGAAAGGGCGAGGGGGCGAGGGAGCGAGGGAGCGAGACAAGAGATGTGAACCACTAGCCAGCACAGCTTGATTGCGTCTGTGGTCGATTGCAACGTTTTAGCGCGCTCGGATTCCCAATGCTTTCGTGTAATGCCAATATCGGATAGCCACAGTAAAGGTTAAGAAAACAACAGAAAAACCACAGTGCCATCCTCAATTCTTCGCTGGATATTTCCCCCTTCACAAATCAACATAATATTTTGTGCTCAGAAGCGGCTATGAGAAATATTCTTATAAATCATGAGCGGAAGAAAGCAGTCATGCCTGGTGTAGCCTGTGGAATCTCGTGACAGCTTTCTCTGCTTCGCACGGCGCCTTCAGGAGAAGGAAAGAAACCGCATGTAAATGCTTCTAAACTATTTTCTGTGTTCTTTTGTGCTCGATATTCTCAAGAGAGCTGGATTTTAATGGCAGCGTGCACGAGAGTGACATTAATTTCTTCGCCTCTTTTAATTCAATTTCTCCCTCAACCGTTTCTTTTTCTTTCTTTATCTTTTCTCTCTTTGGAGTGAACTCATGCTAACTGGGGGAATTATTATTTAATGAAAAAGAAATGAGAAGAAAACATATTTCTGATATCGCCGACCGGATTTAATGCCATCTAGAGAGAACTTGGAGCCTGTAGCGAATGAATCAATAATGAAGGCTGAAAAGCTGATTACAAACCCAGCTTGAAGGCGGTGGGGGAAAAGGGTATTTGTCAGCGGCAACCTCGGCTCACCTTCTGTCATAACTGCCATGTGATTACTTTGTTCATGCAGTGATCTAAGAGCAGAGTAAATCACATTTGTGTCACAGCTGTAGTGGATTCTGGAGTGGAAAAAAATTTCAACGTTTCTTCGCTCTCTGCTGAAGCTTTACTATAGGGAAATTCAGACGAGATGAGACCTTAGTAAATCACATTTTACATCATAGCTGTAGTAGATTCTTTGTTGGAAAGAAATTCCGAATTTTCTTCACTTCTTGCTAAAACTTTATACTATTCCTGCAGTGAAATTCCGACGCTATGAGACCAGAAATATAAATCATATTTGGTACCATAGCTGTAGTGGATTCTGAATTGGAAAGAAATTCCGAATTTTCTTCACTTTTTGCCGAAACTTTTTACTATTCCTACAGGAAAGTTACGGTGATATGAGACCTTTGTAAACATTTTTTTTGATCATAGCTGTTGTGGGTTTTATATTGGAAAGAAAGTTTCGAATATTCTTCACCTCTTGCCAAAACTTTTTACTATTCCTGCAGGGAAATTCCGACGATATAAGACCTTTGTAAACCACATTTTGCTTCATAGCTACGGTGGAAAATATTCCAAATTTTCATCGCCCCCTTCCCAAGAAAAGTAATCATATTTGTATCGTATAGTGATTTCTATTTTATAAAGAAGTTCCAATTTTTCTTCACCCCTAGCCAAATCTTTGTAAATCCGATGATATGAGAGCAAGGTAAATCACTTTTTTTTTTATCATAACTGTAGCGGACCACACACTAAAGAGAAATTCTTCATGGATTTAAGTTTTCTTCACCCGTTGCCAAAATTGTGTAAGTATTTTGTTCATACGGGGATTTGAGATTTTTGTAAATGGCATTTATCTCATAGCTCTAGTGGATTTCTTTTGGACAACCTTTAGGAAGGACGTATAGTTTTCTACACCTCTAGCAACACACATTGCTCGTGCAGTAGATAATATAGGAGATAAATCATGTTAGTATCAAAGTTGCAATGGATTTCTTGTAACGAAACTTGCAACGAATGTAACTTTCTTCATCATCCCATTTCAAAACTAAGTATTGTGGTCTTTTATTCAGGCGATGATCTGAAAGCTGATAAATCATGTATGTATCAAAGCCGAATATTTATTCCTTATTGGAAAGAAAGTTTCGAATGTTCTTCACCTCTTTCCTAAACTTTTTACTATTATATGATATATCCTTTATATATATCCTTATTTTTAAGAAATGACTAGAACAGTGTGCGAGTGCTTTTGTTCAAACGATGATATGAGAACAGGAAGACTCTTTCGCATACATGGCTTGCAGTCTGTCGAAATTAGGTTTATGTCGCAAAACTACAAACTTGAGATATCGGACTTTAAAGGTAATAGAGCCATCCGGTATCAACTTTTTTTTTTTTGGCGGAATCGAGAGTAAAACCATTTCTATACACCAAAAACATTGCTGCTAGGAGCAAATGGTTAGTAAATGTGGATAAGTTTGAGTTTTTATGAGACATATTTGATGAATATAAAACTGTTCTTCAGTCATGATTTTCTCAGCATTTTATCCCATTTGTTTATATAGGAAAGACCCTCTGCCACTTCAAACGACTTTATCCCAGGCCAGAATAAGCTAGATTTTTTTTCATCCAACGAAATAACACACACTAAGCTTTCATGTCATACCGATAACTTTATGTAGCAAAAAAAAAACAAAACGATTTAAGGCTTATTTTGACTGGCCGCAAGATGTGTGACACCTGGATTGGATTTCGAATTGGGAAGAAATCATGTAAAGACTTTTCCATTTCTTCGCGCCGTGCCAGAGTAAATGAACGAATGCTGTATTTTATTGTGCGGTGATATGAGGGATAAGTTAATCAGTTTCATATGGTATATTATTATGCTCTAGATTACGTGGTATTGAGGAAGTTTGCAAAGATCTGACATTTTTCACTCCATGCCAGCGGTGATCACACTGTTCACGCGATAATCCGACAGCAGAGTTTTGTTCTGCAAGGCATTAACGCGATATGACAGTATTTGGACGAATTTGATTTCACCGTAAATGAGTGAGCATTTGTCATTGTTTAACAAAGAAAAGGGGTTAGGGAAAGGGTTGAATTACGGCGAAATCGAGCACACTGCCATGCAGTATTTCAGTAGAGCTAATTAATATTTAAACCGCGGTGACTGTGAAATTTATGACAGTTGCATCCCCCCCCCNTCCCTCCCTTTTAAATTGATTTATGTGAAAGTAGTAAGAATTAAATTACATAATAAAGATAATAGTAATATTAAAAATACTACTACTAATAATAATAGTACTGATAATACTTGTAATTATTATAAAAATAATTAAACGAGCGAGAACTGATCTTACCAGACTATTACTTAATAGTGCTGAGTGTCTAGTAAATTTTGTTATTTTATTTTTTGGGGAAAAAAAGGGGAATGGAAAGTTGGNGGGGGGGGGGGGAGTCAAGTAATATTGCATCATTCGATGCTAAATCGTGAGACTTCATTTTCACAAAGTTAAGGTCTACATCGGTAATATTGGGAATTTTGTGACCGACTCGACCTAGTTTAGGTGCAGTTTTCAGGGCGAATTTTGACGTGTCAATACGTACAAGGTTACACTGAAAAACATCCCTAGATCCATATAGGAGTTGTTATTTTTCAGACTTAAGAAATATCTTGAAGCTAAATAAGTGGAAGAAATATTTCCAAGCTAAATAAGTGGATCGAGAGAGTATGAAGACTTTGATCATGTACGATGCCATCTTGTTATTTCCAATATGCAAACTCCGCACATAGATCGCTTTTGCTTCAGAGATATTAGTTTGTTGATGTACCTTTTGAAGTAGGAGAGAGAGAGATTTCCTGTGGCTCTCTTGGTGTATCGTGCAGCCCATTAATCCGTATGAATTACGTCGTATATCGGTATCGCAGCGACGAAAGTATCAGAAAGAATTTCAGAGGTACGAAGAAATAAGGAAATGATATGAAAAAAAATGCTTTATAAAGGATGTTTTACATCACATTTTGTGATGATTGAAAAATTGTAAAATGTCTCAAATCCACTATTTTGTCGGACGGCGCCACTTTAATTGAAAAGAGATGGTAGGCAAAGTATCGAAGTGCTGATATTATGAACTTGGTATGTTGCCAGATCAATGATCAGCAACATAACCTATCGTCCGTGTACACCTACCCTCGCGCTAGCAAGTGCAAAGTGGAAGAAAGTAAAGTTGAAACTTGAAACTTTCAGTTGGGACAGAAGAACCGTAAAATGTGGAACCACTATGACCGAAACAAGACACTTCCTGTAACAGTTAGACATTTTTATTTACTTCAAAACTTTCGGTATGGCCGAAATTATGTAAGATTCTCGTTCTCACCACGTGCCTGATAGTACAACTACAAGATAACCTGACTTTTTTAAAAATCGGTCTTGGTAATTCTAAATCCACATGAGTAGGTCTTCAGTTAACGAAATTTGAGGTGAAGGTGGAGGTCGAACCCATGTTCTAGATACCCCGAAATTCGTCTTTTTTGATGTCACTTACACTTGATCGGGTTTTGTCATCTTCAGCAGAACAGCATAACAGCGTATACGTAGGGGTATCAATGCATACTGCACGTTATAAAAAATTCCCCACTTGTTCCCATTGGTAGAGAGGAATTCATACGATCGTTACGAAAACGCACGAAATGCTCAGTCAGTGTGTGTGGTAGAATCTAAAATTCTACGATCCGCAAATGTTGGAATGGACAAAATTTTATAAAAGCATACATCGCTTACCTCCCCCTCCTCCCCTTGTGTTTTTTTCCCCTTGTTTCGTAAATAAAATTTAAAGCATATGAACGTTTTGAAATGGAATGAACGAAAAGTTATTTATGGCTGTATTGTTTCAGTTTTGGTTTATTTACCACTGATAAGTGAACCGTTTCTGCTATAGACAAGAACACTGTACATGGATTTGACTGCTTGAGAGGTTGCGAGATTCGACATTTTTTTTAAAAGTGTTTCTGCTGCTCGCAAAATCGTAATATCTTAAAATATAAACTGAAGGCGCTCTGGGCGTCTAAGGGTGTTATTATTTTTTAAAAAATTCACTCTTAATTATCCTTGGAATGATTTCGTTTCTCTCTTAGAACATGGCAGTTCTCTAGAGAGCTTTAACCTTCTTTGAAATAAACGAAGGCATGAAGTGATCTTTATTTGGAAATTTAGCACTGAGCTGAATATCTGCTGTGGTATTTTTGATTTATGTAATTTTTCCGTATGAGAAGGAGTACAAGGAAAATTGGGAAGTGAAGGGATATTGGGGTTGTTATGAGGACACATATAATACTTTTAGAGAATATCATAGGTGGCAACATAGCCTCGCTGGGAAGTAGGAGCCGTAAGAGTGCAAGACTTTTTGTATGAACATTTTATCCACATCGATGGTAAAAAGCTGATTTCCACGGATTTTAATTGACGCACATGCGTTCTGATAAGTTGAGAAGAGGATTTTTCAAAGCAAAAAAGAAAATCTCAATACTCTGAAGTTCAAGAGTGTATGGACAACATTTCTTTAGCTGAAACTAATGTCTTTAGTGTTCTTAAGTGACATTTATCTAAGGAAACATCCGTGATTACTTGTCTTCTTGAGGAGGTCGACACTGCAACTATTTATTTGTTCTTCTATGAGAAAGTGGAAACTCTCATGACTTTGCCTCACTGGGGTTTGGGGCATATAATTAGATCCTGTGCTGTCGCCTGCATATTGTGGTATCACGGCCACAGGGATTGGGCCTCTTTCACTCTTGTATTTCATTCTACGTTGGGAGGGTTTACAGGCTTTTCTTGATTGATGTACCTCTTGACGCCACTGGGTCAAGCATTCCCGCGTACCGTTGTCTTAAAATAACTCACCTGCTCTTAGTTCAGTAATAATAATAATAATAATAATAATAATAATAATAATGCGGTTTATAAGTCTCGTATCCAGGCTAATGCCCGCTCACGCGACATCACACCACTATTATCCCAGCAAACCTGATCACTCAAGGATTTTCTCAGGTCCCTGGGCAGCATACTGTGTCGCTGCCATTTACAGGCGCTGATCACCAGCATTTCGACAATATCTGTCAGTGCCTTTAGCCAGGTACCTAATTTACAGACGGGTGGACTGAAGAAAATGTGCATGAAATGCTTTCCCAAGGCACAACATGACCGTGGTCGGGAATTGAAGCACCGACCTTTAGATCTGGGGTCCAACGTCAAAACCATTCGGCCACGCTGCTTCTCAGTAAAAAGTAAAGTAATGCCAATCAGTAGTGTCCATTTTTGATTGCACTCATCGCGTACACTCTCTTCTCAGATTGGGAACCCTTGGTCTTAGCATTCTAGCGTATTGTCATTTCTCCAGCGCTGAGGTAATGACCCTTAGCGTGACAACAACAGTGATAAAGAACACCCATGAGCATATTATTTTACTAATACTGTAAAACTTCCCGACCTCGTGTCTCATATATTCGATTTCCTCGACTACTCGTTGCACAGCTTCACTCCCTTGAATCTAACAGACGTGTCGTCATGGGTCTACCTGCTGTTCCCCCTCTCCTCTCTGTCTGGGAACCCTTGGTCTTATATATTTAGCGTGTTATTTCCTCCCTCTCTGAGGTAATGACCCTTAGCGTGACAATGATAGTCATAAAAAACACCCATGAGCATAATTATCATGTTACTAATACTGTACAGGTTCACGACCGGGGATCTCATATATTCGATTTCCTCGACTGCTCGTTTCACTGCTTCACTCCCTTGAATTTAATTGATGTGTCGTCATGGGTCTACCCTGTCCCCCCCGGGCTCGGAACCCTTGATCTACATTTTCAAGCGTGTTGTTATTTCTCCAGCGCTGGGGAATGACCCGTAGCGTGACAATGATGATGATAAAGAACACCCATGAGCATATTATTTTACTAATACTGTACACCTTCACGACCGCGGGTCTCATAATTATACTCGTAATTATACTCATAATTATTTCCTCGATTACTCGTTGCACAGCCTCACTACCTTGCTTCATATTTTCTGTATTAAACTGATCTCACGCATTTGAATACTTCATGAATTTTGATTTTGGAGCAGGTCGCCAGAAATTGGAGTTCCCCAAATTTTCATGTGCACGCGTCCTTATTATTCTTATTATTATAAAAGAAATCTAACTAAATATGATCCCGTGCAGTCTGTAAACTGTGGAAAGTGCATTGAAAATACGGACACAGCTTGTACAAATATAATTATGTGTGAGTATATTATTGAAATTGCCCAGGTTTGACAAAACGCTTTTGGAAAATATATATAATGAATTTATTTTAAAAGGATGTTTCGTGATTGAAGAAATGAATATTTTATCATGACTGACAATTGAAATATGAGACGTACAAAGAAAAGTAAGTGAATCAATTATGTGTGAGTATAAGTTATGAAACATTAATATGATTCCTTTTATCCTTTAAAAAATGTGAAATGTCAAGGAGGACACAGCAGCCTTGTGTGCAGTTTCTGCCGACAGTGAACTTCTGAACGCAGACTGATTTGAATTTGCTATGGAAATGTCAAAAGCAATTCTAATTGCTCATAGAATTCTTTTCCTACATTTTTAGTGGCTGAAGGCTCATTCTTCCCCATTGATTTTGTCACACGGAGATCTTTTTGTTGTTCGGTGCCAATATTGAGGCCACACTGAAGCTGATCTTTTGTTGCATGCAATTTCACACCATGATGCCGACGATAATGCAAAATCCATTAGGTTGTGCTTCCATTGTATTATTGAAAAAGAAAACAAAACAGTTTTATTCATTCATCACTTCCCAAAATTGCGCTCTTTGGAGTGTGAACACTGTTATGAAAAAGTAATGACGTCGGTTAGAAATATTGGAGACAAAGAGTTGCGAAGTGAGTGCCACGCAAATCTTGCCAATCGTTTTAAAGCGTGGTTGCCATCCTGGGGTACGTGTACCTTTGGTGGGAAAGCCATAAAGATTTCAGGAGATACGCACAGAATATTGCTCTATCACCAAAAAAATAATGAGTTGGTGACTATCCCAACTGTACTTGACCAAGATCCGGTGAGCAATTTTAAGACACGTCAGTGAGATCGCCTGATCACGTCAAAGGGTATGGTGGTTAAGGAAGTCTGAGAACCTCTGGGTAAAAGTCTGAAATCCATTCATTGATGATTGGCTTCACGAGTAAATCTGAGCTATTGCAGTCTTGGTTCGCTCATGAGTTTTCTGAGATGTCTGTAGTTTCTACAACTGTGTTATTTTGGCCAGCACTCACCATTATTATTACGACAACCTACAAGTGTAACTGTCAGATGTTATTTTCATCAATTTGAGACATTCTTATTTTCAGACAAAATTGTGATTGCAGACTAAAGTGTTCGTAAATCAGTCTCTATGTTCGAGCAAAACTACAAAAACTCACACCATAGTTCTTGTCTTGCTCATGTGAATTCACCGTGCCTAGTCTCAGTGGTGTCCAGTGAGATTGTGAGTAGATCTAAGTTGCTTGTGTAGTTGTTTGAGTTGGGATTTTACGCCACCTCATGGCTGAGATTACGGCTGTAATGCGCCTTATCGACTGTAAGAATTACTGGGTAGACTTTTCTTACTTGGTTTGCTCGGTTTCGAAATTGACATCATGGCACGCTGGACAACACCATGTGTGCTCCGCCCATCTCAGGAGATAGCCCAGCGTGTGAAGGCTAACTGTTCTCGTGTCGTGTTAATAACAGACTCGCAAATTGGAGTTTTGTTGTTTTTTTCGTCTGAGTCAAAATTTCAATGTTTTCCAGTATCTGAAATCAGTGATTTTCTGGTGACGCCATGGTGACGTCATTTTTTTTTTCGTCTGAGTCAAAATTTCAATGTTTTATCTGAAATCAGTGATTTTCTGGTGACAAATATATTTCCGGTCGGTAAACTAGGAGTCTTTCACATTGGTGTCAGATTTTACACCCGAACCTCAAACATCTCACGAACTCGTGAAGTCATTCCCTAGAGTTCGAGATAGTAAGGTCCTGCTGTATCTGCAAATGAGCACCAGACCTAGAGGCGGCAAACTCAGATGTGCGTGATTTCTGAGCTTCCAAAGAGCCTCTGAATCTGAAGTCGAATTGAGGACGGGCCCTGAGGCAATGACACCTTGGTGTGCGTTGACTTTTGTACTGTGGCATACTTTTTCGAGTTCCATAGAAAAAGCGTCATTTCGAGAAATTGTTTTGTTAGTGAAATAAATAATATGACAAAATCCTGGCACTTCTCTGAGATACTTGAATAGTAGAAGAAAGTGCACAGCTGGGAGAGTCCCTAAACGATAAGAGTTTTTATTTTCAAGTGCGGGTCTCTTGCGGACCGTTATGGTTGAGATGGGGGTACGCATTTGGTATTTATTTCAAGATGCTACAAAAATGATATTGTTGTTAACTAACTGAACTTCACGTTTGATTTTAGTTCTTAACATTACCTGGTTATAGGCAGTGAAAGATATTGTCGAAATGCCAGTTATCAGCGCCTATAAATGGCAACGGAACCGTATGCTCGCCAGGGAGTTGAGAAAGCAGTAGAGTAACCTGGTATGCTAGGATAATAACAGTATGAATTCGCGTTAGCGGGCATAAGCTTGGATATAAGACTTATACACCGCATTATTATTACTATTATTATTATTATTATTATAATTACCCGTAACACTACCCTTAACCTATTCTAATCAGAAGAGTGCTAGGATTTTGTCTGTATATATTTCAGTGTTCACCGGTGCATTTTTCATTGCCTGTGTCACTTCGCCCCGTTATGTCTTTGCATGCATGAGCAACTTTGTAGGCTTTGCAATCCAGTCAAGCGATCGATGCTTTGGGTCAATGAATCGATTACCCGGCTCAGCATTGGAACGATATAATTTAAGTGCACTAAATTGCGTTGTGTGAACCGCTGAAACTGCGGAGATGAAATTGCGGTATTTAGTAAGGGCATCGATTCCACGTTGGCGGCTTTAATGATATTTAAATGTCACGCCATCCAATTATCACGCAAGAGAGAGAGAGAGAGTTAGAGAGAGATATAGATAGATAGATAGATAGAGAGATAGATAGATAGATAGATAGATAGATAGATAGAGAGAGAGAGAGAGAGAGAGAGAGAGAGAGAGAGAGAGAGAGAAAGGCAGGCAAAAGGATATCTCGTGAAACGTTCTTCACAAGACTTATTCATTCTTCCGTTTATCTTCATGAACACCATGAGGTCAGAAACCAAGCAGGTCTAGTTGGTCATCTCCAGTTGTATGTTTTAGGGAAGCCCTAGGGATCCAGGACAGTTGCAGCGGTTATTGCAAAAGTCTTTCTGCTTTAGAAAATTCTCCAGTTCCAGACTTGGGCGTGGCTGGACGAGGCGTGACGAGCTACGTTGTTTCCGTAATGCAGCTTTGCTGCTCCTAAGACATACTTTGTTATGTTAACTGAGAACTTGTGTTTAAGCGATGGGACCTCTTACCATCGTAAGAATTACTTTAGTGCATCTCTGCTGATTGCTTCCTTGATAGTGGTCAACATGCGTATTTAATGTAATTCCTATGATAATAAGAGATGCCATCGTCATTGCGCAAGTTCTCAAATAAACTTTCGCTGTTGTAGGTTTCGATAGTCTGTTTATGGAGTTTCTCTTTGATCCAATGTTTTTTCCTATTATTTCCTACAAGACAGGCCTTATGTAGAAGTATACAGCATCCACTGAGCTTATCATGCTGTAAGTACCGAAAATACGGATTCTGTTTCTTACTTATAATCAGTGTAAGGTAGGCAGTTCGATACTTTTTTGTTACTCTTCGATATTTTCCATACGGCGTAAAGTCAGACAGATCATACAAATTGTCACTGCTTACATCTAAACTATCAAAAAATGTTTTCGAAACACCAAAGCTTCACACCGACGTCGAAACTGCTGAGTTTCCAAAGGAGTGGTCTGCAGTCTTTCCAAAGGATAGGCCTACATATTTTACCGTAGACCTGAAAACCCCGACAAAGCTTCATTACTCTCTAAGTACGATTGCATAATTATATCCATTTTAAGCTGTTTTCATGGTTGAAGTTCCAATGCGTCATATTCAAGCTGCCAGCAGGTTTTACTTTATACTTACTGAGTCATCACAACAGCACTACACAGTTTTTGTCAGATCGTTATAATTCCAACCAGTCTAATTAATATCGACAACTTAGAACGGAATCACATTCAGGGCGAAAAAGCGTTAAGCCTTGACAGTAAATAATAACAAAACAGCAACAACAACAAGAATAACAGCAGCAGCAGCAGCAGCAGCAGCAGCAGCAGCAGCAGCAGCAGCAACAGCAACAGCAACAACAACAACAACATCAAAATAAGGGGTTTTCACTCTGGAAATATTTTTTGGTGATGGAATGAGCTTCGTCAAATGGGACTAATCGGTCAGAAGGAATAAAATTATTTAGTTCCTGAAGACAAAAATTGAGGACACAGGCCTGTTCGGCTATGATGGGACAAGCCTTGAGGATAAGGATTTTTGTTACAATTCCATGACAAAATGCGCTATTATCTTTGATATGACATGTTTGTCGGTATTCAAAGAAAAACTGAAGATCTTGGTATCTCTGTTGTAAAGCCCTGTGACATTTCAACAAAATGACTATTAAACTGTAACACCTCAAGAACTCTAATTTTGCGGAATCGGCCCACAGTTCGAGCTTGGAATGCAAATTTAGAGCGAAGTATCTGAACTTTGCAATAAGTAGGCGAAGAATTCGAGCACGAGAGATTGAGTGTTGTGAATCTTTACAGTATATTTCACCATATGAATGTGATTGGAGAATACTTACATCTAGTTTGAAATTATATTTTTTTTTCAGTAATTATTATGTATCCCAGCTTAACTGAATATTGATCTTTCCCTGTGTTTTAAGAAAATGCCAGTGGCGATCTTTTCGCCGATTTGCCTCTTCATTTTCGTGAGAATGTTCTAACAATTTTCTTCTGAACGATTTTAAACATTTAGATCTTGTTCCACCAAATTTGAGGCTGTTACAGTTAAAGTTGCTTATGCTAGTCCCTACAGAAATTGAAAACAAGAAGAACAACAACAACAGCAGCAACAGCAACAGTAACAACAACAACAACAACAACAACAACAACAACAACAACAATAACACTGTTAAAATTGGTGCAAGCCAATGGTCGGATTTCATCCTCTCGCTCAGTGACATTTTGCGCGGAATAATTTTCCACAGTGTTTTTTCCAGAAGAATGGAATCCATCTCGAATGTTGTTGAGACAACGTGATATACTGTTAATGTATTTTTTTTTCTTCACATGTGCATTTTCTCTTCACTTGAAATGTCATTACTCTTGAAGCAGTTGGCATTCTGAAGCCAGGTTTTGTTTTCAGGAATTGAATGAAGAAGCGAATATGCAATAAACAATACCTCATGCAGACAAGAAACGACAATTTTTTTTTTTGTTTGGTCTAATGAACCGACTCACTCAAAGTTAAATCCAAGCTATGACTGCGATGTCAAGCATTGAGCGCTTCGGTCTTAGAGAGTTTGGGTCTTCCATTAAACAAACAAATTCAAAGGGTTCCTCCACTTTCGATGCAAATTGTGAGCGAGAAATGGACAACTCTTCAAATATACAAAACAGTGAACTGATATTTGCCGTTGTATTAAGATCCATGCATGAAGCTGAATTTCTTACTACAATTTGGCATGGTTTTGAGACGACGCTGAAAATGTTACCCAGCCGTTCTCATGCGACGAAGCCTTTGTTCATGACTTGATATGAAAGAGTTTGCGCAACCAAAATGAAAAAAAGGGAGCCGTATATTTCTGGCACGTTCTCTAGTTAGCTGCCTGGGGCATAAAAGAAGAAGTGGGGCATGATGGGACATTCACTAATTTGAATCTCATCGCACACTTTACATGGCGGGCTATTTTCCTCGAATTTTAAGAGTTAAACGTTTCTTGCTGCATAGAAACTTAGCAGATCACGAGTTTACTGTCCCTCCAAATATTGCGGTGAAGAAAATTGATGTAAAAACGTCCAGTAGGCCTATTTCAAGTATCAAAGCAAATAATCTCTCCGTGCCGAGACAGTGTTCATGGTCATTTGTGGGCGGAATTTGCCTTTTGATGGTAACGATCGCATGGCACAGCTCAAATTAAACAATTTTTTCAGGTCCTTTGAGTCTAAGCCCAAAGCGTGTGCACGTTTTATTCAGCTGCACCGAAATGTGAGTTATTCACGGTGTAGAATGTTCTATTCTTGGGGGTTTTAGATCGTCACAGACCCATTTGGAACTCTGCATGGACGGTTTGCCGGTTCGAACGTTGAGTTCCAGTGATATTATCGCATCAGTAGATACATACCGCATTTTGTCACGGAAACTTTCGGCTTAGCTGAGCGTGAAATTCTGCCCACCGGAATCTCTATCGGCTATCAATAATGAGGTCCCTCGTTATGGCGAGACGGCCACGGGGTGACAGCGGTGCTCTGAACTCTCTAGAGAAATGCACTTTTGCACAGTCTAGGAAGCCGCCCATCCTTGGAGAGCTGCCGTGGAGATGTATCATTTTCAGAAGAACATCTCCTTCCTCCCAATCGCCCCCTCTAGTTGTCCGTTTGCCAAATAAAATGGAGATCTGGGATATTGGTCCCTC
>JAWQUT010000177.1:786705-801059 GCA_033807755.1 Ellobium chinense
CTTTTTAAAAAAAAAATCTCTCTTATTCTTATTCCCGGCTCTACATTCTTAATTCGCCATTCCCCGCCTAAAAAAAAAATGCTCTCCCTACCCTTCCCTTTTCAACGCTCCTCCTCGACCCACCCGTAGGTACAAAAGAGAGAGGCGACTCATGCGATAGATCCCGCCCCCATACTATAACCACCTTCATATCCACCCACGACTCTGACGCTCTGTATTACGTGATCAGCGTTAAGAGGGAGATTATTGTGCACTTAAACTAAGTCTAATAGATGAAAACTGGGTCTAATAGAAGAAAATTGATCCTACAAGTGTGTTTTGGTCGTCATTTAACAGTCTAGCATGACTGTGTGCATTCCTCACGAAACGTTATGTTGTTTGTGTCCATTGTGTTTACCTAACATGTATCAAGTGAGCAAATTTATAGTACCTGTTAAAATAGGCTACCAAATTCAGCAAAACATGTCATAACTACGCAGCCTTTTTTTTGTAAGTCAGTGGCATAGTAAGTGGTGGTACGGAATACGGGAAAGAAAAGGTCTAAAGAAAATGCCAAAACAGATTTTGAGAAAATTCAGTGATTCCATATGAATTTGCTCGTTGCCTCAATACAATTCTTACATAATTTCTGTGAAAATGTCAAAGGCATTCGCAATTTCACGGAAATATTTTGTTGGAATCTATATATTGAGCATTAACATAATAAAGATCATAAATATGCAAAAAAAAAACCCCAAAAGTAATTTTGGGCGTGAAAACCAACATATGCCTTTTTGTCATAGACGGTGCAGGTGAATAGGTGTCTGTTGTCGCGGAGTTTTATAATAGTATGATGTGAACATCCCTCTTCTCAGTCTGTAACAGCACCAGCTTGGTATGCTTGTGTCATTGCCCACAGGGGATCACGATTTCATATATTATGTTCGAAATATCTTCACAAAAAAACTGTCTTGTTTTCAAAGGAGGGTAAGAAGTTGATTGACAGATGCTTGTATAGATGGCCAGCTAAGTTTTCGTGCCGTGGCTATACATGTGTGCGAGTCAGTCTCGAGTTAAAGTTGTGCTCATGAATAATTGATGCCTTGAGTACTTATTGCGTGTGTGAGTTGTTTTACGTAGTGTTACATGAAGTGCCTTGTGCAAATTGAGGTAAAGTTAACATTAGAGTTAGTATCACGTGACCTTCCTATTCTCACCATAGTGTCATTGATTGTAGGGCAAGAGAGAGAAAAAGGAACAGCGCTCAGCGTGGCGAAAAAGTATAGCACAGGTTAAATCCCTGTACCATCGACTTACCGAGTGTGTGAGTTGTTTTACGTAGCGATACATGTAGTGCCTTATGTTAACTAAAATAATATTAACATTGGAGTCAGTTTAACATAACCTTCCGTTACTCTGACTGTAGTGCCATTGATTGTAGGGCGAGAGAGAGAGAGAGAGAGAGAGAGAGAGAAACAGCACTAGGCTTAACGAAAAACAAAACTCATATGTATTAAGCATAGCACAGTTAATTCATTGTACTTTTGACTTAACGCATGTGTGAGTTGCTTTACGTAGCGTTTCATGTAGTGCCTTATGCTAATTGAAGTAATAACATTGGAGTCAGTATCACATGACCTTCCGTACTCTCACTGTAGGGCCAGAGCGAGAGGAACAGTGCTCGTCGTGGCGGGGGGAAAAAAAGCTATACATATAAAGAAGTATTAATACAGATTAATTCTTGTACTGTTGATCGCCGAAGATGCTATTTTGCATGCTCACAAATATCACAGTTTGAAAATAAACAAACGTTTTACGGTTTTAGCGAATTGATCCATGGCAAACTGAATCACTGATAGACTCCAAACCACAGACAGCTTTGGAAGTCGTGGGCTTAGCAAGGTTTATTTCAGCGAAATGCAGCTGAGAGTATCTCATCCTCTTAACGGTGCAAAGACCGCGGTCTGTATCACTGGCCGGGAAGGTAGTGGTGGCGATCTTGTTGTACAGGTGACTGAGATGTGAAGGCCATAGAATTATAATGTAGTGAAAATAAGGATAAGATGTTATTGAGATATGATGGCCACATAGTTATAATGTAATGAAAATAAGATGATGTTTTTGAGATTTGAAGGCCATATAATTACAATGTAGTGAAAATGAGATGTTATTGAGATGTGAACGCATTGTAATTATAATGTAGTGAAAATGAGATGTTATTGAGATATTAAGGCCATTATATAGGATGTAGTGAAAATAAGATGTTGTTGAGATATGAAGGCCATATAATTATAATGTAGTGAAAATGAGATGTTGTTATTTAGAAGGGCATATAATTATAATGTAATGAAAATAAAGTAGAGTGGAAATAAGGAGAAGATGTTATTGAGATATGGAGGCCACATAATTATAATGTCATGAAAATANTCGGAACAAGCATTGCGCTTAGACTAGTACTTGCCACTTGAACATAGGAAATAACATTGTTAAGATCTGGAGAGAGTACTTTTATCTCCTGTTTCCCGAAACTTTAGAAATTTCCGAAATACTACTAATTTAAGACCATGCAGTCAAGAACTTTTTGATAATGATGCTGCGCAGTCAAGAACTTTTTGACAGAATTCCTTCTGACCAAACAAAAAAAAAATCAAGTCTATGATTGATGGTTGCAGCAGCTAGTAGTTATTCTGTGCAATGCAGCGCAATATTAGTGAACGAGCAAATGAGTTGGGGAAAACTTTAATGGTTATGTCGGATGTTCTTGCCTAATCTAGACTGTAGATATAGAGAATTATCAACATAATATATGTATGTTACCACTCATAAACGCGTACACATTCATCTATCCACAAATCCACAAACATCCCAATACACACACACAGACACGCACACTTAAATGTATATACACACACACGTGTACCACGCTCACACACCTGCACAGTCATGCCCATACATATTACAATAAAATCCCATATAAAACATGCTCTTGGTGTACTTATTATTGAGGTATACTTGATATACTTGTTAATACGTGCCTCATTAANTATATATATATATATATATATATATATATATATATATATATATATATATATATATATATATATATATATATATATATATATATATATATATACACACAGTACTATATAAACGGTCGCAATAACCCCAGAAACGTTTAGCGCAGGCGGTGTTTTTTCGTGATCTCCATTTTACACCAATCTACTGGCAAGAGCGCTCATTAAAGTAAGTCTGAAAACATAGTGTAACAGAATAGTTATAGTGAGCCACCCGTGAGGTTTTTGACGTAGGTTAAGCATCTCTCAGGAACTGGCATTCAGAAAAATAAATCAGAAGTGCTTGTTATCAGCAGGTTTTGGACCCACCCCGACCTTTCCGAGCTATACTTTCCCTTCTTCCCGCTCCCCTCAGCCCCCATCCCTTCCCCTGCACTCAGTTATTTGTCATTCCCAAACTAAGTCTCCCTTGTTTTCAGAGCGACTTAGCAGCCCATACTGTATCCCGTCCCGTTGTGGATCAGTGCACTGAGAGGGAATGCTCTGGTGACAAGCAGGAGTAGCCCTTTCATAAACAGGGTAAAAAATTTGTGTTGCCTTGTATCTGTGTACCATTTTCTATACGACCGTATGCTTGATTCTGGCTATACGAGCATGGTGCGCGTGCAAAAACAGTGAAAGCAGATACTGCTTCCATGGGAACCTGGCTGTGGAAAGAGATAGTCATAGAAAAATATGTGAACTTTCACTGAACTTAACAATTCTTGGACAGTTTCCTATTTGGGGTTTCCTTTGTCCTGGATCAGTTGTGTGCCTGATAAGTAGCATGGGTATCAACATTATTTATGGTCGAAATCACTTTATAAGTAAATACGTTCCCGTTGGCGCGGAGTATTATAAGAGTATAAACTACACTGACAATTTCTTAGTAACAGAGGCAGCCTGATGTGCGTTATGCCTGTTACTTACAGTGGAGTTCTGTGTTAATTCATTGGGAGACTTAAGACTATAATACACATCATATATCGCACATTAAGAGCACTAGCAGTATGCTATGACATTATCTTCCTCGAACACAGTTTACTAATGCAGTAAGAAGGTCTGCACACGCACAAGGCCTGTCCATATTTTCATGCTTTCGGCTGTTCTTGGAAATATGAAAGTTTAAATTCCAAAATCATTAAAAAAAAAACCTCTACTCTTCAGTGAAGCTTGTTTACAAATGGACAGAGGGCACTGAAAAAAAATTCTTCGTGTTGCAAAGAAACATTTGGGAATTTGGTGTATTGCATTGTGTTGAGTCAAGTAAAAACTGACTTTGCATATTATGCGCACGCAGATCGTTGGCTTGTTTCACAGTTTATGGAAACAAAACCCACTGTGTAGTTCATTAAGTTTTAGTTGAAACTTTCAGTCATATGCTTCACGAAGTTGGCACAACAACACCGGAAACCTTTAAACCTACATTTATTGAACTAATGCTTCAGAAGATAAAGAGGTTTCTTTCTGTTGAGGGGTCATCTGGTCGGTTTACCCATTGCCAGGGTCTACCGAATTAATACACATGTATCTTTAAACTAGTCATGTGCGGAATCTCCTCGTTGAATCATAAGCGCGTACATTAACGAGCATTTACACGATCTTGCTAAACTTTCTTCTGATCTTTAGGTGTTACTTTGTACTCACAAGAAGACATTTTTGCACACATTTGTAAACCTGTATACGGTTATAGAAGACCTGTTTCATAATGCGATTTGTCCTGCTAACGTACTTCATCTCCGATACGCTGGCCAAACATCCTGGTTATTGCACTAAGGTGACCCTTTCCAATTTCAAGCTCAGGAGCCGTGATCTAGATTTTTTCGATATTAGGATTAAGGTGTTTTCGTAATTTGATGTCGATTTTGTTTGAGCTAGCACTCCCCATAGCAGACCGTATGATTGTTGTAATCCATTAGCTGTTATGACATAAATTTGCAACAACACCAGCGGCTTCCAGACCTATGGCAACCACCACTGAGTCTTTGATATGTTCATCATTGGTCAGTTACTGATCTTCAGTAATTACTAACAGGGTCCACCACACAGACTGTTATAATAGTTAGCCTCACTTGTGTGGCACAGTAGAGAGCTTTTATTTTTAAGTTCGAATATTTTACACAACAGTAAGGGAGAAGTATGACATTTATGGCGCTTATGACTTTTCTTGGTTATTACGTTCATATTGCGCGTTACGAACCGGGCGTGAAATTCGTATTTAATTCATAACATGCTTTGTGGTCGTAATATCAGGAGAAACATTATGCGCATGCGTATATCTGCCAAAATGACCCATAACAGATCGGAATTTGAACATAAAAGCTGTCTATTATCTCTTGTGGTTTTCTGTCTGTAGAGTTCAATATACTGGTACATGAGCAGATGGCCACTGTATGTTTGGATTGTACGGTGTTTATTATGGCAGACGATGAGGATGAATTTGATGACAGTACTGAATAGTCTACTTTCTTTCTCTCATATTCTGTCTTTCAGTCCTCTTCAAACGCTCTCACCTTATACGAGTTTTTTCGGATGTGTTTTAGATATAATCCTCGTGTATATCCTCACTCCCACGCCATTCATTAAGATTGATGGCGCCTTGCATCCTTCCTTTGACTTGCCCGCAGTCCTTCTCGCACTTCTTCTGTCCCTCCCTACCCCTCTTTAAGCGTACATTTTAATAGGATAGAAGTCATGTTGTCAGTGAGACCATATGTAATGTTTTTTTTTTCACACCCACTCCTTCTGTTCTGAACTCATGCTCACGTTCTCATCTGTCTTTCTGTCATGTGGCTAGCTTTTAGCTAACAATCGAGAGCTTGCGCATTAACAGTGGGATCTCATACCATCGTAGGAATTACATTAGTGCTTCGCCGCTGAATGCACCTTCAGTACCGTGCCGCTGAATGCACCTTCAGTACCGTTCAACAAGCAAAGTGGATCTAATTCTTTCGATGGTAAGAGATTCCATCGTTAATGCGTAGGTTTTCAACTATTTTGGCTTCTAGCCGGAGAGTGCTCAAACGGTTGAGATGCTGTGATTTATACAGACCGTTTTGCATATACATCATTCAATACATTCAGCTGGAGGTTAGAGATTTCTTTATAATTTCACTAAAGAGGATGAATACATTGATGAGGAAAGCATTCTGTGCTAATGTGCCCAGAATTTAATAATACAAGTGTACGCCATTTCGCCTTTTCTTTGAATTCTGTGTACGTGTGTTTCAATGTATAGATAATGACAACACCACTTCATCAGGAACTTCATTTGATCTTTCTCTGTGTCATAAATCAGTTTAGATGAGTTTGATTTAATTTGTATTAGATCTATATTCAGCTTTATTAGCTGACTGATGGGTTTGTGGTTAGAAAAAAAAAATCCAAACTTATTTTTGACTTTGCAGGGATTTAAGTTGGCCTAGATGTAATAATTTCAAAATGTTGGATTTATCGTCAGAATGCTTATAGGAAATTTTGGGGGACGATTTGCCTGAAATTGAAAGGAAAGACAATATCTGCTCAGAGTAGCAAATTTTCTTGCATTTGTGAATTTAATGACAGTTTTAGCGTTCTTGGAATTTCATTATGTTGTGGCGTTCACTATGCAAGAGGAACAACTTTTTTTTTTAAACACATACTTTGCCATCGCCGACAGTAAACGGTAATGTGTTTCCTGAAATCATATTGCGTGCCGTTACCGAGTGATTAAAGCGTTTGACCGAGGATCTAAGGTGGTGGGTTCGTTTCCAGCTAAGATCATGTGACAAGTGCCATTTTTTTTTCGTTTATTTCCTCAATCTACCTGTCTCCAAAATAGGTACTTGGCTTTTAGGCAGTAAAAGATGTCAGAATGATGCTGATCAGCTTCTGTGAATAGCAGCGCCACTGTATAATGGCCTAAGGAGTTGGGCATGTTTTTGTGTGACCTGACCTGTCGGGGTAATAATGATGTCAAGTCGTGTAATAGGACAGTGGTATGGATTGGAGACTGATAATCTCAGTATTACTATCATTACAACCTGCTCAGCGTTTTTCTTTTTTGGCCCAATTTCCTCTGGCAGTGGGTTTACTCTTCTGGCAATACCGCCCTCTGATTGGTCCGATAGAACATTAGATACATCAGCTGTGTACCAAGGTACCATTAGCAATGCAGTCAGTCGGGAGGTGATCCAGAGGAAGCGCATTTATCTCTTGATGCGAAAGGTTCTGGTTTCGAATTCTGCTAATGGCAGATTTCCCCTATGCTCAAAAAAAAAACAAAACCGAAAAATCTTCACGGTGCTGAAACGGCACCCATTTGTTGGCGGACTAAGGGGATTCCGAGCCTGTGTCTTTTAGACATGTATAGCCTGACATTATGCTGAAAAGGGACTTCTAACACAAGATCAAAGTCATGCAATAAAAGTGTAATGCCTTCACCACTAAAGCATTTTTTACCTATACAGGAGGCAGCGTGTTGGAACAAATACAAAAGTGCTGATTTGCTCAGATTTGCTCGTGACACGCTCTCTTTCCATTATGATGTCTGCTCGGATATTGAAGAGACAGAAATAGCCAGAAGAAAAAAAAAACCGCCAAGAAAAAAAACCTCCAACCAATCTGCCTCAGAGTGTTTTTGAATGTCAGCTGTCATCATGTCATTACTTTGATTATCATTATTGTTATTGTGCTTATTTTTTTTCACAACAAGAATCGTGCGTCAGATCCCGAGCAAACTTCATCAGATGTAGAGCAGTCGGTTTCCTGAAAAGAAACAAGATGGATTTTTCACGGAACAAATATGATGTCTTTCTCATTGGACGTTGAACACCACGATGTCAATAGTTGTTTTGAATTAATTTGAATGGTGCTTAAATAACAGCATTCATAATTTGCCTTTATTTATTCAGTTTCAAAGAGTTATAGATCTGGGAAATGCACTGCTGCTTTCTAAGCCATTTTGTTTTGCCAGACAGGAGCTTCGACAAGAGTAGATCTATCTTTGTTTGCTTATTTAATAAAATAACAGAAGTGCAGTTATTGTTGAGTGTGAGTACATTGCTTTTCACTAAGTTAATGTTGCTCGTGTAAAACTTCAATGTTATTAAGTGAAATTGGAAACATTTTACGCCTCATTACAAGGTGACTTGCTTCTTTGTGCATTAATATCCGATACTGCATATATTCAGCTATTAGTTTGCTTATAATTGCATTTACGTGTAATTACACTATATTTTTTTTATTAAGCAATATAAATCGTATATATATTAAGTTATACTTTGATCGTTTATAAAAACACTGCTTTCTGTTGACATGTTCAGCGGATCGTTTTTTATTAAGGTCTGTACCGGCTGCATAGTATTAAACTACATCTTGGATATTATTAGATATATAATATTCAGTTTGTTTCCTTAGGCTGGTGCATTTTCTGATTGCACGTGGCGGTTCGTTAGTGACTGCTGTCTGCTGTCATAATATTTTATAATGTAGGCTAATAGATACAAACTGCTTTCTCACTTCTTGAGGGCAGTTGACATACTGCGTGGAGGTATTTTTCCATCGTTCGTTTGGCTGGGTCAGTCAGTCAGTCAGTCAGTCAGTCAGTCAGTCAGTCAGTAGTGATGACTGAAAAGTGGGGTAAGTTGTGATAAGTTGTGTTGTTTCTTTTTCTTTCTTTCTTTTTTTCTTTCTTCATTACACTCATTGTCCATCTTAATAATTCCCTTCTTTGCTCTATAATTATCGCCATCCTTCCCTCTTTCCCCTCTTTCCTTCCTTCCTTCTTTCTTGCGTTTTCCCCCGCCCTCTCTCTCTCGCCCCCATCCTCCATTTTCATCACGAGTTCCGAATTTCTTCCGCGTTCATTCCCTCTCCTTCTCCCTTCCCAAACACTCCATCTCTTCCCTTACTATGTTTTAACACCTGTCCTACTTTCCTCACCCCCCCCCNCCCCGTCATTCTCACACTCCCACCTGTAAAAGGGTTAATAGATAGCACGTGTACACCATGCTAGACATTAATGACCTCAAGTAGGTGTTATGTGTTTATAACCACGGGGACCCAGGTTGAGTCTGGATCAGCTAGTGGTGAGCCGATACCTGGCTTTTTAGGTATCGTGTGATATTCACCCTTCGTGCATAATGTATCGAAAATATCAGTTCTGTTTCGAGTCTGATACGTCGTACCGGGGAGGCATGTGGATACTTTCGATACCTGTTTATATTTTCGACGCTTTTCAATACCGCTTACTTTCTACTGAGAAGACCGGTGGTTGGATTGGTATTGATAATCGGAATAGGATCAAAATTAATTCAATGCTTTTGATATCTCTTTGATACTAGACACTTTGGCTTTATGATGAAGGACCTGTAAAGGCTGCTATTGAGAATCGGATGGGAATTTAGAAAAAAAAACAAAACACATCATGATACCGAATCATTGTTTAATGAGGCGAGGCATGGAAACAGAACAGATGATTTAAAAGAAATGAGAGGAAAACCCTGGTTAGATCAACAGACAAACGGTCTCCACTTACTTCGAAAATATCGAAATTGTGTCTAAACTTGAGGGCTTGAGTTTCGATACAGAATGGAATTCCTATATATCGAAATTATAGATACTCAGAAAGGTATCGCCCGCCACTAGCATCAGCTCCTATGCCAGAGGTATGTGGAATTTCATCGCACTAAAGATGTAAGAAGATATTCCGCGATGAAACTCGTTACCATAGCAACAAGAAAACATGCATATGGATTACAGTACAGTTGGTTTCGCATAATGGCAACCCTCGGCAGCAAGGAAAAAAAGTTGCGATTATTTGAGTGACCTTTTATACTGTAGAAAATATATATACTCTGCTATATTTGAAAATTACAGTAAAGCGCAAGTCGCGATTAAGTGGAATTGGCTTTAGGAAAGGAAAGCTTTGTTGGATTAAATGTTGTTGTGATGATGATGATGATGATGATGATGTTGATTACAATTATTATTGTGCGCAAGTGCAGACGATTTCGAAACCTTGAGGCCGGATTCCGAGGACGAATCATGTAAGTTTTTTTTAAAGCGACAAACAGTAGTCGAATCAAGGTTATTGCGTTGGGCAGCGATAAATCACACCTACATTCACAGACATTCTGTTCCAAATAAATTGACAGTAATGTTAAAGAATGCTGTGCCAGATCTAATCATCCAAAACTAAGGGAATCACAGACCAAGTTTTAACCTGATTTACCCAGCCTAGACTGATCGGAAGATTTGCCTTTAATTTAATTTCTCTGGTAATCAACTACCAAGGGACAATGGAAACAGACAGGCTTATCGATTACAGTGATGTAATGGCAACCCCGAAGGATCAGTATAATCAATGACATGTGTTAAACATTGAAACTGCATGCGTTCTACATCAAACCTGGGCACGCAGGATGGACGTGGTAGAAAAAACTGCTGCGTCATATTTTAAAGATTCATCTCTAAATCAGTATTTATCTGATTCTGAATTGCCTGTTATGTAAGGCTTGTGCGTGGTTCTGCCGATTGGTTTCGGCTCTGGACTCAGATCTAAAGGCTGTGGGTTTGAGTTCCGCCATGATCATGTTGTAAATGCCTTGAGGAAGCATTGAATTTCATTCATATTTTCCTCTTTTCACCTGTCTATGAAATGAGTTAAAAGACGTCAAATTCGGACCCTCTTTTGGACCGTTACGGAAAAGGTATCATTAAGAAATATATATATGAAATTTGAAATATGAAATTTCGTGGTGCTACAATTATTACACGTTATAAACTAGAATCAAGTTGAAATTTCACAATTTGTTCATAGCGTGCAATTTGATCGTAATAACGAGAAACTGCCATATGTGCATGCCTACATCTGTTGTATTTGAGCAAGTTTTAACAAGTTTTATCGTCTCAGAAGAGCTTCGAACTTGACAAAAAAACAACCCACTTTTAACGGATCCGACCCGTGTACCTGATGACACGTGACACAAATGAATATGCACATGTGCAGGGAACCTTATTCTGTGAAGTAGTTGATCACAACTTAATAGTTTCATCATGGTTAGGTGGGAAAGAATTACAGGAGCGGAGGAAGAAGTTTTGAAAGTTTCTTATGATTTTCCTCTTTGAGCCTATAAATATTTCTCCACAGTGACTTATAAGAACGTCCGCAAGAAGATCATCTGGTTGTATTTAGTACACACTAGTTTTAAAGAAAATGCTGTTTAAAGTATAAGGTCTTTATTGACTAACAGAGGGAACAGAGGTTGGATGTATAGGGGTATACTGAGGACAGCTTATTTTTCTAAACAAGTTTTAATAGGATTTGATGTTAACCAGATTTCACAGGCGGTACATGAACAACATATCTGGCGTACCCATGGCGGAGCGGACGAACATGCATGAAAGTCATAAACGATCATCATTCACTCTTTCTCTCTCTCTCTCTCTCTCTCTCTCTCTCTCTCTCTCTCTCTCTTCTTTTACTCACTCTTTCCCTCTCTCTCTCTCTCTCGTCTCTTTCTTCCCACACCACAAGGCCACACATGTACCCTAATGAATGCATTAAACTTCAGATTCATTAACAGGATGAGATGAAAAGCGAACAATAATCTACTGTTAGTTTCACAAGTCTGTGACCTATCCCTCACAGTCTTTACTAACGACTTTGATAATACCCAATTACCGTCCAATTAGGAGTGTGGTCTCACCATTGTAATCTGCATGGAAGATACCAACGTTAAACAAGCGTTTCCTCTCCTTTACTTTCCGATAATCAAAAGAAGCAGACAAAGAGGGTTATAAGATGTATCTAATGCATTACATAACACTGTCATAATTGAAGAGCACCTTTGCAAAACTCAGTATGTACACTGTGAAGATTTTTTTGAAGCACAGAAAATAATCTAGAAGTAATTTCCCTTCACACTAATATTTTTGTTTACAGTATCTCAAACGAGTCCAGATTTCAAGAAATTTGTTTTTGTATACATCACTAAGTAATTTTTTTTTTTTGCGAACGTGCGTCTAATTAGTCATGGAAAACACTTTTCAGTAAAAACTCTGATAATATTTTGGGCAATTCTCGTGCCTGCCATTGTTGATCTGTTTAGTTCTTTTGGTCATGCTTGTTACGCAGTTCATATGAATTAAGCGGCCGTATCGTTACTTAAGTTAACGCACACTGCAGTTACCAAAAAATCCAAAACAGTAGTGTTAAACATAGTACACCACAAGGGATATGCATTCATCCACAATAAATGCGCTTAAATGGTTTGTTACCCCTAAAGAGACGGGATCAGCCTCAGATCTTAGTTCCAACGCTTCTTTCAGGTGCTGCTTTTCCATCCCCACCTTCCTCTTCCGGCCTTTAAATCACTTATTCTGCTTTAGTAGTTTGCAGCATTCAATGAGCTCATAATTGCACACACATATTAAAAAAAACAACAACCCAACCTGATTTTCAAAATACAATTCTTTCTTGTCGAAGCGATCCATCGGAAGGCGTAAACAAACTGAACTCCGAATAGAAAGCCCCACGTACACCGAAATGAATACCTTAAGCTTCAGATTTTGTTTACAAAATCAGGAAAGATATCAGTTCTCTGTGGCCAGGTACTCAAAATCAGAACCTATTCTGCAAAAGCTGTGTACCTTTCTATTTTGTAGGAGCTGATCCCGGCCCTTTCGGGGAAGAGGAGGCGGGGAGTGATGGGGGTGGGAGGAGAGGAAGTGGTGTCCTTAACAATAAAAATAATAACAATAAGTTTATTAAGCTCAGACAAAAATCTGTAGTAAATGAGCAAACAATGACAATATTCTTAACAAGCAATTCATATTCTACCCTTCCTCTCTCTCTCTCTCTCTCTCTCTCTCTCTCTCTCTCTCACACACACACACAACTTCACACTCACATTAATAAAATTACAGATTTAGTTTTTATACAGAGATAGAAATAGCACTGAGTGTTGATGCAAGCTGACGACATGAGGGCACCGCTAACGAGAATACAACGGCATAGTAAATCATGTTGTCATCCCGACCGATGTAACTTTTTGTACCAAATTTGAAGTCTGTACCTTTGGTAGTTTGTCCGGAAAAGTGACACATGTGTTTCCAAGTCGCCAAATATATAACAGGTAATACTGTACTAAATTTGTAGCTTATAGGAAATGTTGAATCTTTATGCACATAACGATGATGCATAAACTCATCAGGCCTCGATATTACAAAGCCTACGGTGAAATGTTGGAAAGTGGATACAGCATTTTACAAACTCCAAATAAGTTTACAAATAAAAAAAGGCTTTTGATATAGGAATGGTTATAAGGCATGGCAGTGTTGTCTCTCCCCCCCCCCCCCCCCCCCCCCCCCCNCTCCGCTTCCCCCGCTCTCCTCGCTCCCCTTCTCACTCGTCTCCCACAAAGAGACGTAGATGTTCACAAACAACTTAGGCCGCAGATTAGTCATAGAGTATTAAAATCGGAAGTCAGGTAAAAAAAGGATGGCTGTTGTTTATTTGTGGTTCTGCAAATTAAACTTGGTGACTTTTTTTTTTGTTCCGAGTTCGGCTTTAACTTCAGTCTATGTTTTGCGAAATGATGTAAAAAAAAAGTTTCAAACTTTACTATTGTTTATCTGACATCAATATTTCTTGACATGTTCTCTCAACCCGAATGTAATTATAACTGTTTACATTTAACCACGTGTCACATACTACTGAATCCACCATCACTGCCACAATAAGTTTATTCAAGCTCGGTCAGTGTCCAGTTGCATGCAAGCAAACGGTAGTGTTCTGAACAGTTAATTCATTGGCCAACTCATCCAAGCCACGTGGCCATCATTTCATTTTCATTTTCACACTTTCTCGCACTCCTCTCTCTTTCTCTCACCTTCACGCGCTCATTAATGAATTACATACATAGGTGATAGAGGCATGATGATGGCATGAGAGCACCGCATGGGGAAAATAGTATGATGTATATAAGAAAAAGAAATTCACACTGCCTAAGATAATCTTCTTAAATCTGCAGTTTCTTTAGGGTGGTGGTGTTGAGATCATTACATAAATCTCTCATGTACTTGGGAGTAGTTACTGCTATGTCACAATGCCCTGTCATCCATCATCATACCTTGACAACACTGCCGAATAATGACTAGTTCTAAAGTAGTAGTATTAGTAGTAGTGTGTGTATGTGTGTGTGTGTCAGTGTGTGTGTGTGTGTGTGTATATGCGCGAGTGTGTGTGTGTGTGTAAATATGTATATGGGTGTGTGGATGTGTGGGTGTGTGGGGGTATGGGTGAGTGTGTATGGGTGTGTTGTGTGTGTGTGTGTG
>JAWQUT010000177.1:801083-816617 GCA_033807755.1 Ellobium chinense
GTGTGTGTGTGGGTGTGTGTGTGGGGGGGGGAAGGGGAGAAGGTGTGTGTGTGTGTGTATGTGTGTGTGTGTGTGTGTGTGTATGAGTGTGTGAATGGGTATATAATAACATGGGTGGGTGTAGATGGGTGTTGGGTGTGGGTGTGGGAGTGTCTGTACGTGCGTGTGGTGCATATGTGCATACTTATGCGTGTGTGTGTGTTAATGTGTGTGTGTGTGTGTGTGTGTGTGTGTGTGTGTGTGTGTGTGTGTGTGTGTCTGTCTGTCTGTCTGTCTGTCTGTCTGTCTGTCTGTCTGTCTGTCTGTCTATGTGTCCGTGTTTGTTTGTTTTGCAGACTGATATTAGTTGGATGTCAATAAATCAAATCCTGTGGTTTAAATATTGCGGTACAGTGCTGAGTCACCAGTAACACTGTTTTCGTCGGATTATTGATCGGTTCAGTATTTAACAATACTGGGTTCAAAATGTATTACAGCTGCATTAAGGTTCGGTTTGCTAAACAGACTCATCACTTCCAACGTTCATCGACACTGAAAAAACAACAGGGGCGGGTGATAGGCGGATCTGCACAAAGTGGGAAGTCATGAGCATAGATGTACTAATATAGTATATCTATGGTCAAGAGTTATTGAAATGTTGGAACAAAATGATAAACAAGCACAGGCCACCCAACTGAAGATCTTTCTGGGATCGATTGTAAACAGATGTTGCACTCACTGCCTTTAGTTGAACGCACAGCCCGCAGTGCGTTCTTCAGACGGTCATTTTTTAATTCAGTATGGTCAACATGGCCGACAGTGAGACACAGCACATTCAAACATCAGAGTCGCAAAATCATTTATGATGATCCCAGGTGAAAGTAACGGCTGGCAATATTGTTTCTTAGTATCGATGCCTTTTGATACTCGGCAACTTTGATGTCGGTATCAAAACTCAAGCTCTGGAATTTCGATACCAGTTCACGACGGCGGTTGCCAGTCTTTGTAGCAATATTGAGCAGTATCGAAAGTATCAACATCGAACGAGGTCAAAATGTACAGTACCTTGTGCGGCGTTAAATATCAGAATCGAAATGGAGACAGTACTTTCGATGCTTAGAGAATAAGGCCGAACATTGCGATATCTAAATATGCAGAGATCGGCCCGCCACCAGGTAAAGCACAAAACAATCGAGTTTGTACGGGATGTTTTGTTTATGTAATGGATTGTGGCAAACTTGTAAGCGAAGCATTACGGTGGGTTTGCAAGGATATAAACTTCGCCTGGGACGCGAGAAAGGGGAAAAGGTTTCTCATTCTGACCGCCTGTTGAGTGAGACTGTTTATAATATAGAGACAGAAATAGAAATAGCTTTCTCGTTCGTGCTTGTATTTGTCTGTGTTGGCTTTATTACGGTAGGCCTGACGTGTCACTGAATAGTGATAATACGCCGTTTGTTTTGAGACAGCTTGTGTTTTGAGTTGTCGTTTACGCATATAAACAGTGACATTGAGTCAGACTGTGTTCAGGCCATAATAATTCCATAACATATTTCACGACGGTAAGTGTGGGTTAAAAAACTTAAGACTTTTCAGGCTGATAAATATTGCATTTATTGTCACACAGATTTTGAATTAACGAAAACCTTGATCAGGAACCGTGTAAATTTATTTCTTATTTGGGTTGTTATTTCATTGACGGAGTATGACATGTTCCCAGGGACAAATAATTAAACTGACCACTTGAACATATCAAACAAAGAACATTCATGGTTTTACGTCTTGTATATTGCTCATGGCATCGAATTGTTTAAAAATCTCCTAAAGCCACCAAATACAACCTTCAGCAAATGATAAAAATCAATTAATTCGTATTCTCATTTGGAGATTAAGTGACCGATTTTGTTTGTAGCCATTAAGCTCCCTCCTTTGTAAGTTCTGAGGCGGAAATAGGTACGTCTGCCGGAAGAGTTTATTTAGGGAAGAGTACACGAGCATTTCATGAGATGCAAGATGCACCTCCACAATGCAAAATCTGCTGGGCGGAAATTGAGTGAAGACTTGATAGCGCTGATCCTGTTGGAATATTCCTATGTGACATCATTCTTGAGAAAGTAGACACATTGCAACATGCTGCAACAAGGTGACTGAATTATGAGTTACATTGTATACTCCTGTTTGACAAGACTGGTGCTAAACAGAGCAGCTATATAACTACCAAAGATAATGTGTCCTTTGGGAAGCTTATGATTGGGCAAATGTGAATGACGACTTTTTGATCATGTTCAAAGCCGCAACCATTGGGATATGGACCTCCACATGGTGTATGTGGGAGTTGAGTGCATCTGTCTACGGAAATACTAAGACATTAGTGAAACCTGAATAACAAACACAAACTTCAAGCAAAGGTACCTGTCTGTTCCCTCATCCTCTTCCCTTCCTTCCAAACTAAAACCATCTGGGAACGCTGTTGTTTCAAAAAAAATATGGCCGCCGACGGCATCATCCAAACTGACTGACGCATGAAGATGATGAAACCGCAGTGAATGTCTTGCGTTATAGGCAGTGGACTTTGGGCAATAAACACCATACTGTAACATAATCAATTATGTACTATTCACCACGTAATAAATTATGTACTTTTCACCGAGTGTATACATTAGTATAGATCTAGTCTAGACTAGTAAACGTTTCAATGTTTTAACCATCTCTTCTAGAGTCCTGATTTGCGAGAGTAAGTAGGATCGAGCATAGCCATGGAGAATGATTTTTATATTTGTTATTCACTTCAGAAATGTCTGTTCGCCTCACGCTCTGTGATCTGACTATCTACCTTTGCAGACCATAATTACACCGTCACCAGCAAAATAGTTTGGATGATGCCCTCTTCCCCCTCCGGTCTGACTCCTATATTTTAAATTGCAGCTAGAACGTTACTCTCGGGCTGGAGTCCGGCACCCTCCATATCGTACTTGAAAAGNGGGGGGGGGGGAGGGCTGAATGGATGGCAACAGTCAGTAGTGATAGATTAGTCAGACTATTGTCAACTGTTTTGTGTGGAGTATCGCAAGTCTAAGCCACGCGTCGTACGTTGCGCATGTATAAATATGCCCGCAGTTTATACGAGTACAGCTTGGGATTTCGTAAACGCATGTTGCAAGTTATAGTCCACGCTGGAAGGTTTTTGTGAAACTATCGACAGTTGTTTTTGTGTGGAGTATCGCAGGTTTTAATCACTTGTCATATATAGTACATGTATAATAATGCTTGCAATTTATACAGTTTGGGATATCGTGAAGGGTTGACGCAAGTTACAGTTTACGCTGTAAGATTTTTGTCAAACCACCGATGACTATTTTGTTTGTCTACATATCGCAAATTTGAGCACTTGTCGTACGTGGTACTTGTATAGTAATCCTCGAAATTTATACAGTTTGGGATATCTAAAGGCATGATGCAACTTATGATCCACGCTGGAGGTTTTTGTCAAATTACTGATGACTGTTTTGTGTACAGTATCGCAAGTTTGAACCACCTGTCGCACATGATATGTATTGAAATATTGCCCATAATTTATACAGTTTGGATATCGTTGAGGCATGATGCAACTTGTAGTCCACGCTGGAGGATATGATTCAGATAGACTTTGCTCTCCTCTCCCCTCTCCAACACCCCTGCCCAACACCCCCCCCCCATCTTAATTATCCCGCCAGATTAGCCACTCAGTCGGTCACATGATGAAATATACTGATCAGTTGATTTGATGAGTTGGTGAGTTGGACACATACACGTGATCGTTTTTGAATTCATGGAATTGGGAAGGAGAGATTTTGGATTACTCACGACACAGTCATAATGGATTGTATTTAAAACGTAATTTGACCACGGCGTATAAAAGCCCGGTCTCCTACCGTGTGTTCAGTAATGAGGTTCGACGGAAAGCGCTGATCTCGGCGTACATAGTGTCTAATGGATCTATTATCAGCTGGCATGTGTCTAGATCTAGTATAATCAGCTGGTAACTCTACAACCCCGTAGCATCGTTGGTAAATTAGGTAGAGTATTTTGCGGAATTTAGCTGTGATGTTTTTCTTGGACCTTAAGTGCGATAAACTAATTTCTAACTTAATGAATGTATTTCGAAAATGTGTGCTCCATATCACAGCATTGCAGCTTCCCATATGTACATAAATTTGGTGAATTCATGTTTGCTTTCCTTCCACTTCGATGGATGTAATGTTTTTAGCTAATGGAGGCTTGTTGAATTCATTGCAATTCGATATGTCCGTAATTAAGCGCAGTATTATGAGTTCTGCTGTTTTGACGGCAGTTACTCGCTGTGTATTTTTTACTTCTAATTCGAGTGGCGCAATATTTTTTCGGTTGTAAGTTCATGTAATATATATACTGTCCCCTTGGCGTGCCATAGTCTGTAAATTGTACGTTAGGTCATTTGATACGTGTAATGTTTGGCTGTAAGCTGCATCTTTTTTTCTCGTTTGGACGGCGAGAAATTTCTGGCTAATGAAGTCCTATTGAGAGCATTCTCATTTGAATCCATTAAGCAGGGTATATAAGGTGTGTTGCTGTGGTGACCATGTCGAAATCTCTGCTTCGTAGGTTAGTTGATGGAATTTTTTTCTAGCCAACTAACATGTCGTGATGCTTATTCCACGTTTGAAGAGCGTTTTTTCCAAAACTCGCTGTATGGTCTGTGAATATGTGTGAAATAAAGGGAAATAACATTAAGGCAATTGCTCTTCACACCTATATTTTTATTCATTTTTAAATGATGTAAAATTTTAGGGAGTGCAGATTTTAAGCTCAGTTAGATTTTAAATGAATTAACACAGTAATGCATGTATGAATAAACCACCAACTTATCTTTCAGCGAAAGTGCATTTACCAAGTTTTGGAAAGCGCTCTTCATTTGCCTAATTTAATTTATTTTATGATTTGAGTTGTTTATATGACTTTCATCTTCCATTTGTCCTCTTTTTCCTACTAAAACATTGTAAAATTTTGACGTGTTATTATCATATCCCAAATTTACTAGCTGAACCACATCTGCCTCACTGTTTTACTTTGAGCAACAGGTAGAGAGAGCTAAATTTCTCAAAACCTCAAAAAAAAAATCACTTAGGCAAATGTGGAATGGGCGTGACAATGTGGAGAACCACGGTGACTGTTCTGAGCCACTGTAGTCCATTTATCATGCTCGGAGTCCATCTTTACGCAATGAGACATTCGTTCTCGTATTTCAAAGTTTGTAATTAATCGCTCTCCTCTCATCATCATTCTGAATCCACGAGACATACATAATATCCAGCTGATGACAGTTACAGGGGCGACATTGCCAGCTCATTGTTCCATACTCGGGTCCAGTGGTTTTAGGTAACAGTTATAATAAATATCCGTTTTGTTCTTATAGTTAGAATGACACCTACAGTACGAAATGAAGTAAGTTGCACTTTCGTTCTGCTGTGCTTGGGTTTATAGTTAGGAATAATTTCCAGTTGCTGACAGAATGTGTGGTAATCGTTGCCATTAATCTAAATTTATTTAATCTGGTCAGGAACTCTGTTGACTGATTTGTTTTCTATTCTTTTAACTTTATGGGCAGGGTAGTTTTGTGTCATGAGTTCATTCTAATACTGGACAGATTTCGATTCTAAGTACTGCATGCGGAGTAATTTTTGGGATGTCGGTATCAGCAAGTACCTGTCTTAAAGAATCGAGTTATTTGACGTTTTTTTTATCCAGCCAAATGGTTGAAGGCTTCTTGACTGTTTATGACTTGGTTTAGTAGAGCATGTCCCCAGAGAACGATTTGTCTATTTCAACTTTTTTTACACTCGAAAGTGTGGATAGGAGCTTTAATAATGCTGCATTTGTTAACCTAACGGCTTGACACGCATATTCTCATCTCGTTGGATTTTACCTTCTTTTTGTAACTCTTGACACATTCGATTGCAGTCTTAGTTTATATGAAGTAACATACTGGTATCAATATCGTACTTATAAGAGTACTCGATATCGCATTGATATCTTAACGTAGAATAGGCCCAGCACTAGTTCAGTCGTACTGATTCCTCATCATTTTGTCAGCACATGGTATTCCTGTCTTTCACCCAGTGTTGACCGATAATTATTTCAGGTTAACGAGGTCATATGGGCAACTTTGTCATTATGAAACTTCATTAGTTTACTGTGATCGGTCCTTTGTTTCACTTCTGGTCTTCTGGGTTACCTGTTGGAACGACAACCTGTCTTAATGAAATTAGCCTGCGCGAAAGTTATCACTGTTTTGTTAGCTTCTTATTAATAATTAGCACCCTTATGTAAGGCCGACCATGTTGATGACAGATGGCTTCCATCTGTTTCTCCATGATGAGCAACGAGGATATTTTAACAGATGAATTCATGTGGAAAAAACATTGGCATTCCTTGGCTCTGTAATCAGCTTCAGTACCAGGACCAGATCAGCTTGAGGGCAAGAGGTTCAGAGTGGTGCTGGCCTGTGATAAATCTTTGCTTTCCTTTCCTCCCTAGTGGTTCTTCTGATAGCTTTTGTAAGTGATGAAGCGTCATGTGGCAGTTGAAGTGGTAATAATCCATGGGGCAAGAATCGATTTTTTGAAATCACATCCTTTCCTCTGACGGAGTTGTCAGTTGACATAAAATCTATTTTCTTTTTGTAAATGTTGGCTGACCTCAGTCAATAGGAAGTTATGCCTACGAAAATAATAATAATAATAACAATAACACGGTTGTATCCAGGCTAATGGCCGCTCACTCAAATTTTCACATTATTATTACCCCAGCAGGGCTGATCACCTTAAGACTTCTCAACTCCATGAAGCACTGATCACTAGCATTCTGACACTATCTTTCATTACCTATAGAGCCAGGTGCCCATTTTACAGGTGGGTGGAAAAATGTGAATTAAATGCTTTCCCAAGAAATGTACAATATGATCGTGGTTGGGAATCGAGCTTAAGAGCCTTAGATCTTGAGTCCAACGCTGTATCAGTTGTCCTTTTTTTTCCTTTGAGCTTATTGAATTATTGAACATCATATATCTTACATCCTAGGCACCTAAGGCCTGTACTTAGTCACCGGATTTCTCTGAAGTTGTCCAACTCCGTCTCCACGACCGGCCTACCTCAGTGGTGTTTTTCAGTTTTCTCCAACAATTTGGCCATAATATGCAATGTAATCATTACACGTACAGGGAAGTAAAAAAAAAATAGTGAGATTTTCCAATATTTATGATATTGCTCTATCGAGATTCAATGATGAGCTACAGGTTTGGCTGGAGTAATATTAGGCTGGGTGTGTGCCCAAGTGCTTTGTCAGTCTAAACTGTGCTCGGATGTTTCCATGTATATAATAATGATCATATATGTGGTACAGGAATGTTATGAATCTGCGGAAAAGCAGAGGTGTATCTGTGCTCATACCGATGCCCTGAGACAGAAACTGAAATTATTTATCTGTGCGTGCCAAGATTCATGTACCAACCCTGAAATCTGACACTGCAAAGACGGTCTAGGTCTTTGACATTAAGCTAAATACTGCTGTGGTGATTTCTCTACTATGTATGTGAACAAACTGTTTTGTAGCTGGTACGAAATAATCAACCAAACATGATATCGGCTTGAGTACTTCTTCCTACTGGAAAAAGAACAAAGAGGCGACTTTCATCACCATACGACGAGTTTTGTGAACGTTCCACCCCCCGCGGTGAAATGGATAGAACTACAGACTACGGGCATGCTGGTGAGTAGTGAGACTGTCGTTTGTCTTATGAATTTGTTTTCTTCTGAGTGATTTGCTTCACTGGCTTTGTGCCACTTTGCCTGCTTGAGTGAGAGAATGAGAGAGAGAGAAACAGAGGGAAGGGGCGACGAATAAGGAAAGGGGACAGGTGAACGGTGGCGGGCGGGGAAATGGGCGGACAAAGGGGACATGTGGCGGGAAAAAGACGAATGGGCGGGAAAAGGACACAGGTGGACCAGGGCTGGCGGGGAAAGGGGACGAATAGGCGGGGAAAGGAGACGAATGAGCAGATAAAGAAGACTGGTGGACCAAGGCTAGCGGTGAAAAGGGGACGAATGGGCGGGAAAGGGGGACGTGTGGACCAGGGCGGGCGGGGAAAGGAGACGAATGGGCGGGAAAAGGAGACGAATGGGCGGTAAAGGGGACAGGTGAGAAGGGGACAGAATGGACTGAGGGTGTGGGGTGTATGGAATGGGTGTGTGTTGTAGAGCTGAGAAAGCCATCAAAAACAGGCCACTAAAGCTTGAAACAAACCTTGAGTGACATGAGTGTGAGTAGTGGTCATCAATAGTCGCCATGTTGTTGATTGTCATCGGATTGTGCGTGCCTTCTTGAGTTTTCCTCCTGCTCATTCTCCCATTCATCCCCCCCCCCCCCCCNTCCTTTTGACCTCCTCGCGCTGCCGAGAGCTAATTATCAGCTTTCATCTTAGTCGTGACAGTTGGGTCAGTCAGCGGAATAAAGAATCAATCCACTAGGGAATGATTAATAATTTACCCAAATTGTCTCAGGAGGACAACAAAGAAAAAGGGAGATCTGCCCAGATAAGACTCTGTGCTTTCTGTCACGGATCTGTAAAGGCATATTCTATACGGAGTAAGCCAGCGTTAAAGATTGTTAAAGATATTGTGTGATTTACAGAGAGTCATATGAATGCGTGTGTGGTCTTTAAGGGGTGTCTTTTTCGATATTCCTGCGATAGCATTCCCCCCTTTACGCTTCCCTCTGAGAAAATGTGTACATCTATAATACATAGGCCTAACTCAGTCCTACCCATAACTCGAAACACCACCGTTGTTGTGTCCCTAGCTATTGCCATATAATTCCAGGCTTGGCTTAATTCTAGGACTTGTTCAGATTCAGATTCATATTCACAAGTTTATTTCCATTGTAACGATGTTACAAATGTAGACTTGTAGCTACCATTGAACTGTACATAAGCAGACAAATGGACGAACAACCCGACAAATTAAGAGACAAAAGATTTTTAAAAAAGTAGAATTACGAAACAGACAACATATTTAAATGTACATAGGTCAGAGACATAATTTTAAAAAATGGTATTGGTGAGAAGCTAATGGTTTTGGGCGTGTACTTGGGAATAAATGTAAGATTAACATTTCTTTAAGAAATTGGACAGAGGGTGCTTGATGAAGAGAGTACGGCTTTGACAAATTTCACGACTTTTTGCATTATATCGGGACATTTTGAAATAAATAGATTATGCATATTTTTTAACACGGAGCTTTTACATGCAGGGTATGCTTACTTTCAGACTGAGATTAGCGAAGGACCACAGAGAAGGAAAGCACGGTCAGGCAAAGAGAACGTACCGTCGTGCGATTCCGCATCTACTTTTCTAGGGACTCTCCAAAGTGCTTTTTCTTCCCTTACCGTTACTCTCGCATGCATCAACCCAAGCACGCTTTTGTCTGCTAGTGTCCCAGGATTATGTCCTAGTCTAGGCTGACGAAATGAGAGAGGAAATTTCCATTATTTGTCGTTTAGAGTTTGCAGAATACTGTACATTCCTTCCACACGTCAGACGACAGAGGCACCGACGAAAACTAGACTACGACTTATTTAGTGCATCGACATTTTGCATTCATGAACATCGAGGCGGTAGATGTAGCTGGGAATGGTGTGATGCACTTGGTGCACGTGTTGTCTGGGATCTATAACGTGTGTTGCACACTGTGAGTGCATGTCGATGTAAACATCATTGAAATGCAGGAGACTAAACAATAGACCTGTGCCAAATCCAGTCCAAACAGGTAATCGTGGATAATAATAATCGTCCTAATCAGAATCTTGGATCTCGGGACGCGGGTATTTCTCGAGTCCGGTTTCATCGTTAACGGTCCAGTCATTTTCTATCGGCACAAGGAAGACACAGATTTCGGACGGGTCTTAGCAAGAGGATGAAGAAATTGTGATTTATGATGTGTCTGTGAACTGTGACGGGTGTTGCCTTGTTTATTGTTTCTAACAGGACCAGTAAAATTCTCCTTTGGTCGCAGCCTTTTAAGCCCGATGGCCCATTCTCAATTTCTATACATGCATGGTCATCCGGACAGTTCAAGCTGTAACTTCAGCAATCAATGCGTCCTTCCGCATTCCACGTTTCAGTTGTCAGAAGAAAATGTTTGGCTATGGTCTGGTTTTTATTGGCTGATGGATTTTTTTCTTTCGGATACAAACTTGGAGGATGTAATCATACTATTATTTTGATTAATCCGGAAGTGAACTTCACTGGAGCTGACTAATCAGGAATGGTATTTAAGGCTTGATTTATCGTAGTCACCTCTAATTAGCAAATGATTACAAACCCCGGGTTCGCGCAGAAGTAATCACCGATTCAGCTAAAGAGTAATTTCGGGATCCGACTGCCCGATTACACTTTGGCGAAACTATTTCTTGAGATTAATGTTCGCGCAACTTTGCTTGTGCGAAATGACAGGGATTTGGTCTTAGGAGCTGTTAGTTTGTGATAGCGCTTAGTGATTGTTCCTTGCCCTCCACGGCTGGGGTGGAAAGGGATGGAGAGAATGATTAGCAGCTTTTCAGATAAAGGATTAAACTAGAGAGCCCGGACTATCTACCAGTGGCACTTTTTGTTACCCATGAAATTGCGCAGAAGAAATTGGTAATGAATGTGATGGTTTGTGAGTGCGCTTATTTGTGTGTTAGTATATAACAACTACGTTTGTGTGTGTGTGTGTGTGTGTGTGTGTGTGTGTGTGTGTGTGTGTGTGTGTGTGGTGTGTGTGTGTGTGTGTGTGTGTGTGTGTGTGTCGGCGAGCAGTGGAGATGGGGAACAGCTGTCGACCAAACTCTCAGATGTCGGCATCATTGTCCTAGAGGTGAAGGGAGGTCACTCGAATTGTCTCGAAGTCTCCCCTGGGTTAGCAGTGGGAAACTGTAGACGGATGTGACCTACATCCAATGTCGACACACCTGACACTGGCGAGGAAGTGACCTCAATACAACAGAACATATGATTAAGATAATTGGATTAATTATGTGTGTGTCATGTGACACCGTTAGCAGGGTTGGGCAGAACTGAGATCACATAAACATAGTTCATGAGCTGAAGTTCAGTTCACATGAATTGATCTGAGCTTAATACCTGGGTTGGACAAAATGATCTGGATCTGAACTTCAGCTGTTTTGGATGATAGATCTGAACTTTGATTTCCTACCTAAATTTCATTCAGTTCACGTCTACCTCGAAAATCAGAATCGAATGCCAATTTAAAAAAAACAACAAATGAAACTGATCTGATCTGAAAATTATTCAGCTTTCATGGAAGAGAACTAAATTTGATCTGAGGGTTTTTCCCCTTAGTGAACTGAACTTGATCTAAACTGACTTTTTTCATGAACTTACCCAACCTTGACTGTTAGACACAATGAATGGGGGAACTCCTCTGCTGGACGATCAAGATTAAAGAACCGTCGCCAGTTAACAAGGGAAACTCTACTGCTCAATCAGTTCAGTGAGATCTTGGCCACACGTTACAAACCGATGTGTTTCGTAACAGTTAACAGAATGAAGATCATAATAATTTTATTATTGTTCTTGTGGCTCTTCTCAGATAGCCTACAGTGTCAAGGTCGTTTGGGGGGGGGGGGGGNGAGGGGGGAGTTCTGAATGCAGGCTGGGCTGTCCCGGTAAACTGGTTCTAATGATTCATATTAGTACACTAAGTTATACCTAATATGTTCGAGGCACAGTATTATATAATGTACATCGCTGATCGTGTCCTCTTTCCTTATAGAAACGAAATAGCCAAATACCCTGATCACTCGCTGACCGCAGTAGTGACATTTAGGAGGTGTGCCTTTAAAGTAAATTTATAATCTGATTGATATAATACTATGATGGAAAATTGAGCTTCAAAGTGCAAGGAAAACAAAATAGGTCAAAGAAGCACGTGGTGAGGTACATGTGGCGTGGCAAGTCATTAACCCACTTTGAATTTTCAGTACAACGTGATACGATATGTAGGTGACAAACGTCTGTCAGTACTTTTCTGTGGAGTCAAAGTAAACCAGGTTATAATCTTGAATGACGTAGAAGGAATACAACTACTGCCAATTTTTACCATTCACAGCTTTTAAAATTATTCTCTCCTACACGCCAAGCAAAGTTTCATTTCCTGAACTTAGAAAGAAAGGGGGTAGGGGGCGTAAAGGGGGGGGGGCATTGTGGTTTGCGAGATAAAGAGATGTAAAATTTGACCTCAACGTCACCAATGATTGTTAAATATGGAATGCCTTGTTTTTTGTTTTTTTTTAAATCACAGAAGGACACCTGGGAGTCATGACCCAAGTGTCGCCCATCCCCTTCAGAGTGTCAGGAAGTCAAAGTGTCGAAATACTTGTTAGACGGGGTCATATTCCTCTGAAGATCTTCTGTTGCCGCCTTCACAGAGTAGGAGAGTTTCTTATCTCTGCTTTCCATTATCATATTGTTGGGGTGTCATGCATTATGATCACTTAGTACAAATAAATGAGCAAACACAACAAGGCAATGGAAAGATGAGACAGATCTGGGGCTAATCACCCTTTTACGTCCCATCCAAGTCTGGCACCGTGGATTTAAACTCAGGTTGATAAAATTTAGATATTTTCTATAAGCGGCTGTAGTCATGACAACTTTTTTTGGCATTTTTTTTTCTTTCTGCGGCGTTTCACGAATTGTTTGGTTTTCTTTGTAAGTGAAACGTGTGAACACGATGTATGCAGTAATATTAAGAAAACGACCCCAAAGTTTAGATACAATTACAGTATTAGTCATCACCATTTACTCCAGTATGCTTCAAGTTTTAGAAGCATATGTAGCAGCTCCTAATAGGATGTCAACGATGATTAATTATCAGCTGTTTTCATTATACGATTAGTCCATCCTCAACTTTGTATTAGACTAGGCCTATTTAACATAACAAGAACTAATACTATGTGAATTCAAGACTAAATGGATATTGTTTTTGTGTTGTGTGTTAATGGTTTGTTTGGCCTTTTCTCCAAATCTTAATCTAGCAACTCTGTTCCTTGGACGGTCTGTCTGCCTTAAAAAAGCAAAAAAACAGAATTAGGAATGAAGCAAAACAAGTTGTAAGAAGAAGAAGAAGAGGATGAAAAAGAAGTGTAAAAGGAAGAAGACGAACAGGAGAAGATAGAAAGGACAAATAGAACTTGGGAGAAGGAAATAAAAGGTGAAGAAAACGATGGTGACAGAGAGAGATTGAGATCAAACAATGAAAGGCGAAGCTGCACAGGAGAAAGAAGCAATGACCGAAGAAGGAAGAAGAAAGTTGAAAAAGACAAGGTCGATAATAGAAAATATTACCGCAAGCTTTTGTTTACCTTCTTGTTAGTGCTATTGTAGTCTACATTATAATTGAGTCTTATGTTTTTATAGATGAAAGGCGTCTCCTTACAGGTTAATAATATAGACTACAGTTTCCTTCTGGCTACTTCCGCGTTCTGTATAAAATTATATATAATGGCAAAACGAGAAGAACATCCGCGGCGTGCTGATCTAATGAATGAGTATAGTGTACAGAAATTTGGGTCACAGTAATTTCGAAACATCCTCGGGGGACACGGCGGGTACACTTAACTTATCAGAGTAATATTAATGTATTACATCATTTCTTTTCTTTTTTTTTTGCTAAAATTTGTAAGTCTCATTTTTGGTATTCATCTGTCCACTCACTATCCCTCTATGTATCATTTTTGCGAGTGTCTGCCTTTGTCTCGTTGTTTGTCTGTACGTTTTCCCATCTTGTCTAATCTGCACCCTGATAAAGGCCAGTAAGCACCACTTACTGGCAATACACTTCCGCCTACCAGTAGCATTTTGCAGATATGAAAATAGTATTTTCCATCCGGATAACTGCAATTCCTTTTATTAAATGGCATTTTTGCCATCCTTCTGAAGAGTTGCGACTGTGCAGCTGGCTGCACTTGAACCCCACGCTGTCTCTTACGTCTTGTAAGTTGAGAACTTCCGCGTTTCAACATTGCCCTGCGTTACGCAATGAATGCGTGGGTGATCGCTTTTTTCCCTTGACCTTTTGTTTAAAAACCCCGCTACCGTTTTTGTTGTTGTTGTTGTTGTTACCTGTGGTATTTTTTTTTTGCTGTAGATGTTGATATTCACAATGCAAATTGCGATACCATAGTGATTGTGGCTCATGATGCTGTGGGTTTGAAGAGAAGACAAGGTGGTTTTTGCAATGAATTTTTTACAGTCCGATACGACTCAAGTGCCCAAACTGAACGGCTGTGCAGTATATGCACTATGCACATATTTATTGCTTTTACCCATGGTATGTTAACCAGCTGTTTAACATAACCCTAAATAATTAAGGACGCAGAACTTTACAGGAATCTATCGTTATGGAAAAATAATATCTCTCAAGGGTCAGCCTCACCATCTAACAGATCTACACCTTTTTTTACACGCCGACCACGTGAAAATTCTTCAAGTTCAGCGATGAAGGACCCCCGTACTATTAACAGTGCACTAAACTGGCCGTCCCCTCTCGTCAATATAAACGATTCGTTCACTCGCTCACCAAGCCTTCCTTGCATGGTGAGTACTATCGACACATCAACACAGCAGGGAGACAATAACAAAGTACAGTCAGCTGATGAAGTAAACAACACGCCTGAGTTTGAAAACACTGACAGCGGAACCCCTGTGTTAGAAGATAGCGGATTTGCTGCTGGGGCAACAGATTTATCCCAACCAGAAACATCCTGTGAAAGAAATATCACACAGCAGCAAAATCATCATCAACAACAACAACAACAACAACAACAACAACAACAACAACAACAACAACAACAACAACAACAACAGCAACAACAACATTACCAGCCTCCTGAAAAGCAGCAGCAGCAAAAACAACAACAGGGACCAGGGCACGGACAACAACCACAGCCTTCCTTAAGTGAAAGAAATACCACTGCAACTAGTGAAATGTCTGCTAGGAAAAGTTATCCAGATTTTCAAACTTTCAGAGCCATTCACGACACTGATAAACTCAGAAGCTATGTTTTTGACCTCGATTCTGCAGTCAAAGAAGGATTACTAAATGAGGACCGAAATCAGAATTTCAGTAGGGTCATTAAGGACAATTTTGAAGGGAAAAAGAGCCTGATTGTTCAGACTGACGATTTAGTTGTTGAATGTGACCTCGACAAATTCCAACTGCACCGCTGGTTTGTAACGGATGCTGCCTGCAGACCTTACGAGTTAATGAGATTGAGACACTTAAACTTTTTTGAACCTGTTGATCCTGATGATATATTAAATGAATCAGCTCTGGCTACTCTCTGTGTGACCTATATCCTGAGACTTGTTGGGAGGCTGCTGAAGCCGAGATACCGTAGATATAGTACCTGAATGTCTTTGTTAACATCATGAATGGTTACATCTTCCATACATTTTAAAGGCACCATCATCCTGGACACTTC
>JAWQUT010000177.1:823397-838167 GCA_033807755.1 Ellobium chinense
ACTTGAAAAAAGTGTCATAATATTATTATTTCAGTTCGCTCTGAGCACGAGCATTCGATTACGGTATTGGCAACATAATTTTCGGTTCGTGATTTAGAGTATACAAGATCAATAACCCCGTCTAGTCTTCTAACCAAAAACAATATCAACAGGAGATGAAAACCAGAAAACAAAATGCGCCGATGGTGTTTCTCTGAGGAGATAGATTTTTTTTTTCACTTTATGTTGTTTTCTTACAATAGGGGAGGTAGTCTAGGTATGTGTCTCACCACTAGGAGTTTACACTTTTGAGGGTCACGGATCTTAGAGTCATGAGCTTTAAGCCATCATTGCTGCCTATACAATGTCAAGAAAATGACATAATTTGCTTACACTAAGCTTTAGATGTTTTTTTCTGACACATGGTGGATAAATCCAGTATAGCTGATTTTATAAAAATATATATATTGAGTTGAAGGCAAGAACGAAGACTGACTTGTTTGATAGGATAGTCATAACCAGTGTTGGGTATTAGGGAGATTTCCATTAAAATAATAAATTAACCAAAGTAACCAATTAGCTTTGAAGTAACCAGCTTGCTACGTGGACAAAAGAGTGTTTTCTGGGCTCTACACTTGAGTTCTCGTATTTTCAATATATTTCATAATTTTTGTCTTTTCTTGACTGCATTCGTCTGCTTCGTGGGCCGCGTCCGCCATTTTTTTTCTTCTGTTTTGCTTTGCCATCTTCATTTTGTCTCCTTTCGTTAAAAAAAAACAACAACAAAACGCTTTATGTTCTCTCTCTCTCTCTCTCTCTCTATCTCTGTCTCTCTGTGTCTGTCTGTCTGTCTCTCTGTTTTCGAATCTATAAGACCTATAATAGTATATCTTAAGAGAAAATTTGCACCAGAACCCGTCTAGGATTATATATTAGCCCGTTTACAGCTACTTTTGTTCCGCATAATGACTAATCTCAAATCAACATCATAATCAAAATCAAAGTCTGTTTATCCAGTAGCCTTTGACCCGCCAATGAAATCATTGCTTTCTTTCACTTCCTCTTGCTTAGGTCACCCAATTTGTGCTGTAAGCGCGTCCACGTTCCTGTCTAACCCTCTTATTTACGGATATTGTCTTGTCATTATGAGGGGCGTCAGCGTCTTGAGTAAGGGTAAAGTGAGAATAGGCCTGATCCTGACAGTTAACAAATTATAGTCCAGTCGTGGCCTTCATATCGTATTACGTGAGTCATGGTTCTGTCAAGAACATTTCAAATGATAATCAGTGGTTACATGATTATGTAGACTCCTCTCCTGTGATTGGTTCACGTTACTACCATTCACGGCGTTTTGCTGTCTGTCTCTCAACCTGCCTGCCTGCTTGCCTGTCTATCAGTGTGTGTGTGTGTGTGTGTGTGTGTGTGTCCGTCTGTCCGTCTGTCTGTCTGTCTGTCTGTCTGCCTGCCTGCTTGCCTGTCTATCAGTGTTTGTGTATGTGTGTGCCTGTCTGTCTGTCTATCAGTCTGTCTGTCTGTCTGTTTTTTTCTCTCTCTCTCTCTCTCTCTTTCTCTCTCTTGCTGTCGCTGCCTCACACTGCCTCCTCCTTCTACTGCATGTCCATCTACACGTTGCATTCATTCATAACAGCCTGTCCACAAGCTGCCCCGCTGTCTTGTGCTAGTCGCCCTTGAAATACTATACCACAAAAATCTTTGTAGGAAATCATGACGGGCCGGACCACAAAAGCAGGGGGAGATTTACAAAAACAGTCTAGTTTTTTATCGCTTCCTCTCTTTTTATGGTAATCTCGCTTATTGTTAAGTGTACAAGTTACCATTCTGCAACATAATCGGTTGTAAAAGTGACGGTTGACGCGCTTCAACCCAGGCGTGAAATGGCTTAGCCTGGGGACAGTTTAGGTGAATAGTCTTACGTGACCCTACCATGTCCACAATACGATACCCCATTAGGGGTCAGGTCAGAGCTTCTCAAACTGTGACAGTGTGGTCACCTTGGAATTAGGGGAAAAAAGAAGTCGACCTGAAAGTCAAGTGCCTTCTTTTCCCCCGGAAAATGTTAAGTTTCGCCGAAAGAAAGTCAGTTGGAAAAAAGCACCATAAAACGGTGATAGAAAAAGAAAATGCAGACAGTACATCTGAGCTTACGAGTGACATAGTGCCCCAGATAGGCAGCTCTGATATCTGAGAGTCTGTAGTTTTATCTAAAAAATTGAAATGTACAGACAGGCTTTTCTATCCATGCAGTTCTTAAAATTTCAAACCCGAACCACATTAGATATGCGCATTCCTTACAAATAAGTAGGTTACCACATCATTGGGTTTTCATTAATGTCGGAGATAACCGGAATATTAAGCGAACTGTCAATTCCTAGGAAAAATAAGTCGACAATATTCCGGTTATCTCTCACTTTTAATCCCGTCGTCTCTCTTCTGGATCGATCAGAACGGGGTGCGTAAGTACGAATGGTCTCTTTGTAAGGGACATGTTGGTGGTTTGAGAGGTCGAATTTATTTTAGAGAATCATACTGAAACAAAATGAGGAAGCGGAGCAACATTCGTTCCTTACAATACATTTCGTCGCCCATCTCACAAAGGGGCGTATCGTGTAAACTACAAAGAGAACGATACGCCCCTTTGTGAGATGGGAGACGATTTTTTCAATACTGCTGTCAGAAATTTTTGACCATGCCGTTAACCTTGACCTCTTTTCCCTTCCCTTCTCAAAGCTTCTCTGCCTGTAGAAAACCAGAGGACCGCTGTATTAATATGTTTACAGCGAAACCTGCATTTCTCCTTCTCAGATTCACGATAGAGGTGTCCTTTGACCCGCCTAAGGCCTTGACGTTTCCTTCCTGTCACGGTTGAATTCCTCTCCGATTGTTTCCGTCTACAAACGCAGGCAAACTAGTGAATTTGGAAATATGTCGCTTATGTTGAAGAAATGAGAAATCGATTGTCGAAACTCTGTCAACCATGATGGCGCATAAAACCGTACTCCAGAAATTAGGTCAGATGCACACAACAATAATTTTGGTACCATTCTGTAAGAATTGAATGCTGATTCTGATGACCGTCTTGAAAGTCATTTGCGAGCTTTAAAACTTAAGAATGTATCAAATCAGTGAGGACTTAGGCTTCTTTAGGCAATTAAAACCTTTCAAAATGTCCCTTTTTTTTTCTTTTCCGCAAACTTCATTAATGTTGAATACGACATACGTCGAAGGGGACGATATTATACCAACACTCAATAGAGACACATTCAGACCATGTGTCAGTTTCAAAATTGAGTGCCAAAGATGTTTCATCGCTAGTCTAAGCCATCAAATGTTAACCAATATTGTCAGTGTGGTATTGCATCTATGCTTTGAATGCATTATTTCCGCTGCTGAAAGAAGCAGACTTCGCATTTCTACGTCCAGAGTTACAATACAAGCTCAAATCTGAAATTATGTACAGTAAAAATGAAAGTAGGTTTTTGTGCTATTCCTGAAAAGCCACACACCTCAGGTTTGCAAGCAGATCAGCTGCGTAGACACAAAGGGCGCTGGAACTTCTGTTTCGTCATGCGCTTCGCCTGTTTTAATGTCGTTAAACATAACAGATCACTGTGAGGTCGCTCCTTGTCCTGTGCTCTGACGTGAAACATACGGTAGGCAACAGGGCTTGGACAGTGTTTTAAGCAACAGACTAATCGGAGTGACGTCATCTCCGGTCTGTCCGTAGAAGTCTCCTAACTTTGATAGATTCGTTTATCAGAAAAAAAAAGGGTGAAATTTGGGGTTGAGGGATAGGAAGAGACAGGCTGACGTCATTAATTTGTTTTCTCCCTCTAGTCCCCAGATGACAGGCAACTTATAATCCCCTATTTTCCAAATTGTATCCGTTTGTGCCGTTTTTTGGCAACTGTTATCTTCTTTGTGGTCCTCATCCGCCATTTTAATATGTTGGCTTTGTTTTGTCCTCTTGATTTTGTTTCCTTGAAAAACAAAATCAAAGAATGCATGTTTTCTCTCTCTCTCTCTCTCTCTCTCTCTCTCTCTCTCCTGCTCTCTCTCTCTCCTGCTCTCTCTCCGTCCCTCTCTCTGTCGGTCTATCTTTTCATCTCATCTCTCACTCTTCTCTTTAAATACCTTCCCTCGCCTCCCGCCCCTTTTAAAAGAATCTGACTCGCTCGCTCCCGATTAGGAAACGGAAATTATGATCCTTACGGAGAATAAAAACGAGCTTCACCACAGGAAGTTTCCGCCAGCCGCCATATTAGAGAGTAAAGCAAAGGGGTCGCTGAGCTGATGTACTCAGTACGCCACTTCAGCGCTACCTGAACGGATTTTTAAGGCCGGTTTGAACTGTACTGGCCAGACGCACGGACGTGGAAGGTATTGTTCAGCCATGCACTCGCTGATGTTGATTTCAGGCTCCGACTGTCTGTGGGATTTATTTCAAGGTCGATGCGACGTTTTAATCAGCTGGAGTCTGTCACAGTTCTAGTCTCCTTTTATTTATTGTTGGAGAAATTACAAGGCTGATGGATTGTTTTCCAGGAACTAGTGAAAAGATTTATTCCTTTGCGTATAGTGTTTAAATTTTGATTTGATAATACATCATAAGACATTAATTGAGAGTTTGCGCATTAGCGATGGGGTTTCTTATCATTGTAAGAAGTACATTAGTGCATCGGGTGCTGAATGCATCGTTTGCAGCGTTCAGCATGCAGAGTTGATGTAATTCCTACGATTGTAAGAGATCCCATCATAAATGCACAAACTCTCAGTTATAATTGATTTCAATCTTTCTAGAATCAAGAAAAGAATATTCAGTCTCAGAAGACAAATTTGTGGTTCAACAGAGACAAATAGCAGGCTGACATCATATTTAATCCACTGATGTTATAGTAGCTATAATTGGGGAAAAAAGATTGTGGAATAAAAATTGTTCAGTCTCTTTCTAGTCTAGAGATTATTAAGAAGCTAATATAAAGACCGACGTTATAGGAAATGAGTGATATTCAAGACTTGCTCTCATGTATAATTCGGATGTTACGGCCATTGATAGAGAGCCTCATAGAAGTTGTTGTATAGATAGTAGTGAAATCACGTTATTTTAAGAAATCTAACTTTGTAACAGTGAAAAGATGATGTGATTTACTTTTTTTGGTATATCAGAGATCACAATACATACACTATGGAACTTGGAAACATTTTATTAGATACAATAGTGTCATTCTTGTACTCTGGTAGGTCATTGTCGGAATCGATTTTGGATATACACTTGCAATCTCTCTCGGTGAGCTCTAGTTTCTGGAAATTGTGCCAACATGCAAAATATTTATTTCTAGTGTGTTGGAGCGAAAAAAGCAAGACTTTGATTTGACTTACTATCTGAATTAAAATAAACAACAACAACCAAACAACAACAATGTGTGCAAGCTGTTATTAAGTTTAAACCCACGGTGTAAAATTTTGAGACAGTGGAGCTACCCCGAGGAAAGTTATTATTTTAATAGCGATGTCCAGGATCAAAATCGATTTTTATATATCTACATAAGGACGTAACAATGAAGTGTAGGGGCTTTTTCCATTGCCTGTCTATAATGGAACAATGACACGAGGCCAATAGATCCTTTCGAGGCGCGGGGCCGCTGAGTTCTTCGAGAGGTGCGGGCCTTTGGGACAATGTTATTGTCTCATGATTAACCTCTCGAGCACATAAGCATTCTTCAACAGACATGTAAATCTTTCTCATAGTTATTGGTCTCTTGGATTTTAAGCATAGCTGCTTGCATATTATTTAACTTCCTGTTTGCCACGTGAACGTTGATCTCGGTTGCCGCGTCTTACGAGGTGTGCTCTTTAAATAATGACATGTTCACCAGCTTTATGTTATATTGATAATATCACCACTCAACACAACAACTGCTCTTACTACAAACACCATCACCACCACCACCACCAACAACAACATTATTGGAACTTTAAGAAGTGTAACAGCAGCCGCGCTAGCTTCAGTACCAGCGGCAAAACGTAGATCTACTGTCCCATTCGTCATGTCGTAAAGTGTTCGCTTTAGTTTGCCCGCACCTGGATCGTTTGCGGGTGAGAGACTGTAAGGGCCTTGTAGAACAAGAGAGGGAACCCGGGGGCGTGGGGGGTGGGGTGGATCGCGACACAATAAACCAACACAACCTGACTGGAGTGTTCCAGGGCGATATGCTAACACGTGATCTGTCTTACTATCAGTCGGTAAACACGACAGTGCCGCGGTGTAGCCTATGGTTATTGGGTTGTATGGTGGTTCCCCGTCTTCGTTTCTCTATAGTGTCATTTTCTCATCAGGAGAGTTGACAGGCTCATTTTGTTGTGGAGTTTCAGATATAATGACGAGGTAATATAATGTGTGGACAGGATGTGATTTTTTTTTAATTCAGGATTTTTGTGACAACATAATACCTGAGTTACAATCTAGACCTTGCTCTGTTACTATACATTGTCTTTACAAAAGATTGTGACAAGTCTTCTGCTATGGTTTTGAGAGAAGCCTATTGGTATTCAGGTATATCATATACATTATGACAGTGGAGTGTCCACGGTATTGAAATATTGTATAGAAGTCAAGTGTTTTGGGTATAATGTAGACCCTTCTTTGTTACCATTATGTATATCTTAAAGGAGATGTTGACGCGTTTTTGCTGTGGAAGAGATGCCTGTTTCATATTGTGGCATTTCGTATGTGTTAATATGACAGTGAAATTACCAGGGTGTGAAAATATGTTACAGAAGTCAAATGTTCGGATTATATTGTAGACCCTTCTTTGTTGCCATTATGTATTATCTTGCAGGATATTTCAACAAGTTTTTGCTGCGCATTAAAGATGCTTGTTGCTGTTGTGATATGTCAGTTAATTCTCATGACAACGAAGTCTCCGGAGGGTGAAAAGATTTTATTGCAGTCATTGGTTCTTGCAGCGATTTTTGAACTATGTTCTCCACCTCTTTTCACTATGATATATTAAGAGTTGTGACAGTGAGTTTAGAAAAACCGTTGTGTTATTATAAAGTTTTGAGACAGACTTTGGAATATTCCAGATGTGATCAAGTCAAACCGTAATCACGGATTTTTTTTCAGTTATATTGCTGCCAGCAACTAACTTTGTAGGAATTTCCGTGAGAATATTTCTTTCCAGCGTACAAGCCACAGCAGTTTCGATTTTAACGTTTGTTAATCTTTTCTGCTCTGTGAACGTTCAAGCAGCAGTGATAGCATATTGTATGTTGAAATTATACCAGAATATATTTATGTTGAACTCCCCCGGCTCTTTCACCTTATTCTGGTTCTGCATGGGCAGTTTCTGTTGGTTGTAATTTATTCCGTTGTGTATGAAGTTCATTTTAGCATGGTTATGGGTTTGCCAATACTACTGATTCCCATGCGTGCTATTTAATGTGGAGCTATCGTTTGCATTTTTGTTTTATAGCCCAGAGGTATTTTTAAACATTAATCTTACCCGAATGTTCCTCTACTGACTATACAGACATCGCATCGATAATAGTAGTTTAGCTCATATTTATAGCAAGTTTGTGTCTTAATTTTGTAGCTTGTGTATGATCTACATGAACGTCCTTATCCTTTGTATCTTCTAGAAGTAATTGTCACTCACGTGTTGTATGCGATGTAACCGTACATTCTAATTCCTATAGTATATCCCTACGTAGAGGCTAATGAGCTCTTATAGTAATCTGGTGCTATTAGCTGTTGAAAAACATGGCGTAGCGAAGGTGTTAAACCGAGAGTCCAATTATTTGTATCGTAGAATTGTTGTCTGCTTTCATCCTGCCAGAGATAACATTCTTCCTGTGAGACTACTCTGGTGGGGACAGCTCATAGTTTATGGAAGATTCTTGATGTTGAATTCTTTTTATCGTTTATGAGGTGGAAATGGGTGATGTATAATGTTCTTCCTCGATGTTCATACAGGCTCGTAGATCTATAGTAAATGATTTTGCTTTGTTCATTCGTCCTTTTCTCCTGAGATGGTCTATGATGGTTATATCTTTTGTTGGTATTGCCATTGTCAGTGCTGGCAAGTATAGTCTACTGGAAAGGTAGACCCTGCTTTGTTGAAACTTCTTCATAAATTCAGTTAAGGACCAATCTGCTTGAACTGTGAATCTGATTATGAGACTTCAGTACCCGAGTATCATAGTTTTCAACATTACTGTTATGAAACCGAAGTGGTTAGGTTAGGTGTTAGGCGACTCCAATGAACAGTGTTTTCTTTAAGCTATATGAGATAGGGGGGACATTATTGTCCTCTTTGTCATAAATCTGAAGGAAGATTTGTAAATTTGCCGGAAAGATTTTAGGCTTTTCTCGTTGAATGCAAGCTTTGGAGTGCAAACGTAAAGGGGAGATCGGTACGCATTCTATTTACTTTCAGAGGAAGTTTTGAAATTTAAGGTATGAAGATGTCTGTATCTTTTTAACTGTTGGCTATATTAGGTTTTACATCTCTCATTAACTTATCGAGGGGTCCCAAGCCAAAATACTTTCCACACATGTTGTTTAGACTTTCTTCAAAATTTTAATCTAAAGAAAAATGTCCCTAAACCAATTACATTTTGAGAACTTAGGCAGTAAAGCAGGCTACCTAATAATTTAGGCCTTTTCACTCAGTAACAGGGTAACCTTACCCACCTAGCAACAATCACATACTTGTGTGGCTAAACCTCACCTATTCTGAGTTTACAAATTATGTATTTGCTCCTATCTAGACCTTTGAAATTCAAATCCAACCCCTTTCCGTTCTCCCCATGGCCAGTTTTCTGATTTCATAGGGACTGTTTAAAATTGCAAATTTTTATGCCAGATGCTATTTGCATCTTCATACCTGAACGGGCGAATTGCACGATCGCGAGTTTGGGGATAACACTGCCACTGTTTAAGGAACTGACAAACAGGTATCACCTACTCGTACTATACGCCATGAAACGAGTAATTAGGTGTATGTTACACTTTTCTAAATTTGCATTTTATTATGCAACTGTTTTCTAGTCCGTGTGACATTTCAGTCGTGAGAATTTATAGCATACCATATTTTGGGAAGATTGCTGTTGGAGGGAAGACTGATTTAGCAGTGGAACAGTGTTGACCACACTGAAAATAGCTGGAAGAAAACAAAGCATTTCCTTCAGTTGATTAACGTGCTGACTAAACTGCAATCTCTAGGAGGTATATATGTATCCAAATCGAGTGAAAAAGACGGCACGAAATGAGAAACACGTGCAGCACGTGTCGTCAACAGATCTATTGTGAGCACAGACCACCACACAAATATAGGATAGGCTTCTGTACTGCGTCTGTCTAATAAAAGGAGGTAAATTAAAACACCACCACCACCACCACCACCACCACCACCAACAACAACAACAACAACAACAACAACAAAGAAAATCTGATAGAAAATGCCGAAATGTCTTGCACGAACACGCTGAATGTTAATTTGTCAAGTTAGATGTAGTGGATGAAAATATCTGTTGCTAAAATACTAGTCTACAACTCAACGTAATATTGGACGCACAGTCTAGCCGGTAATTATGTGCTCAGTGTCATCTGACTAATTTCTGCTCAGATAACTTTCAAAAGTAAATATGAAAGTAAGAGGCTTGTGTTAACCAATAAACGCAAATGTTTCAAACAGCAGCAGCCAATCAGATTCCTCGATGTAGATTTGCTTTGGTGCTGATCGTCTCAAGGAAATGTTTCCAATAAACTCAGAAGCGAGATATTTTAATGAAAACTGTTGTGTTTTAGATCGTATCAGTCAGTCATAGTCTCCGCTATTTAGCATTTTGAGTTTGAGTGTCTCACGGATGTTCTGTCGGAGAATAGAGAGCTTTTAGTTCAAAATTCGGATCTCTTGCGAATTTATATTGTAGAACTAGGCATGCGCAATCACAATCACAGGTGATTATTACGATCATATTGCATTTTAACCTGCAGTATGACCGTAAAGCTGTAAAAGACCATGTGCAAGTCTACAATGCCATAACGGTCCAGATTTGAAATACAAGCTGTCCAGTGATGAGTTTTCGTCCTGACTTATGTTTTGGCAAACTTAAATGGAGACTTATGGAATTCCACACTTGCTCTATTCGAATCCCGAATTTGCAGTCCTCGAGTTCCTAAAGATCTTACCACATGAAGAATGGTTTGTTTCACACTGATGTCATTTCAGCTAGAGCTGAGCGTTGGTAGTGTTTTTGATTCGGATTCTCGTTTTTGTCTATAGGAGAAACTCTTCCGTGTTTTATTGCATTGTCAACAATAACAACAACAACAACAACAACAACAACAACAACAACAACAATGACGATGTCGTCGTCGACGACAACAACAACAACATTAACAGCACGTTTATTTTCTCACAGCAGTGCGTAGATATAATACAACTGATGTAAACCAAACAATCTGTCACCTATCACACACTACATAATGTAATTGTGTATATTATGAGATCAAAGCTAGGCAACAAATCTGAAAAGTAGTTTGTAACTAGTACGATGGTACGTACACACCATCTAACTATGGACTTAGTACAAAATCACATTATTGGTCGCAAGGTCAAGAGCAGCTATTACGTTTTAATTTGTCATGAATGACGATTGTGTCATTACTTATTGAAAGCCGATTGAAGTAATACATTGAATGATGACAAGTTTGATTAATTTTGTCAGTGGGCAATGGGAAGTCCGGTGTTGTTTGTTGTCTGTTGTCTGTTGTGAATAACACCTACCTCAATGTCAAGAGCGTCTAGTGGGTTTGATATCTGGGATTTTTTGTATTGATTAATTGGGGGTGTGATTGAGTCCTTTTCGCGAGTGCAGTAACAGTATGTTCCCTCAATATCTGGATTCGTAATTTGACGGTCGAATACGACCTAGGTGAAAACGCCAACCGGTGGGCATTGTATAAAAGTACGTAATGGGTCGGGGTGGGAAGGAGGGAGAAGGGGACAGGGTCAGCAAACAGACTGAGAGATAATCAAATATCTATATCAAATATGGAGTAGTGGTTAGTTATCGTAGTTGGTAGTCATGTGGATTTGTGAACCCTTCTAAGATGACGAGGTTAGATATACTGATCAGAGAGAAGCTGCTCGGTACTGGAAAAAAAAAATTACCGTACCCCAAAGGGTGTTCCTCCTCTGAGTTCCAGGCTCAATTGTTTAACGTTGCGCAAATAACCCGATGGAACACACTGAGAGAGCCATGTCATTCACAGTATCACCAAACCCGACGATTTTGCAAAAACACTTTGTTACGTCAAAATTAATGACTCACTAAGATTGGATGAATAAAGTGCCAACTCATAAATCCATGCGCTTTGCAGTTATAATATTTAGATCTAAACATTAATCCTGTAATGAATGAGTGGCATCACTTTGCCATTCCACAATTTTTCCCATAAGCGCTGAACGGAGCTCTATGGTGTTCAAGGGCTACATAACGGGAAGCAATAATTATAATTGGTTGTTTTCTTTGAATGTTTACGTGCAAACCGTGATCTAGTCATTCGACAAACACCCTACAGGCACAACCACAAAGTACAACACGTCTTTTGTTAAGTTTTGACTGTATTTTGTGGCCTTACTGCGGTATTCTCGATGTCACAAATTTAAGCTTGTAGTTTTCTTTTTTATGTAGACTGTGCACTGCTAATCAAGACTGTCACCCTCACTCTGTCTTGCGCTTATCTCTTTTCATTACCTTATCTTTCGTCCTGGTGCCAGATTGACTATATTCTTTACACTTTTTCTATACTGTAAAGATGAAAGAGGTTAACTTTGAAGGAATAAATCTCTTTCGATAATATAGATGCAGACAGAATCTCCCTCCAAAGATACGTGCAATACATAATTAAAACCCTGCGCGTTAACAGTGCGATCTCTTACCATCGTAAGAATTATATGAGAGCATCGGTGCTGAATGCATCCTTAGGAGCATTCAACAAGCAGAATTACCGTACTTCTTACGATGATAAGAGATCCCACCGTTCAGTTAGTGAAGAAATAGAGCAGCTGTTTTGTTATGTTTCTTCCCAATATTTTAATCAATTACATTTGCCCGAGGCTGAAGCTAACCCGAGTGATGTAACTGATAACGAACTAGACTACTCTTATAATGAGGAATGGAATGTAGCGGTAATTCCATCAGAGAAATCAAAATTGCCCGAGGGTATTCTGCGTCGTTACAGAAAAGGGGTGTTTCTCCTCGGCAGCATAAGTATTACTTACATGTTGACCTATTTTATAGAATTATTCATCAGAGAGCTTTGATTTACACGTTTGGATCTCTTATGGACGGCTATGGCTAAACGAGAAGGCAGATGTGAATTCAGATTTAGTTCGTAACGTGCGATGTGATGGAAACACCGGGATGCGCATGCATGTCAGCCATAACGATCCGTAAGAGATCCGAAGTTGAAATTAAAAAACTCTGTATTCTTGTCGGCAAACCCCAGCATGGGTATAGATGAGCTTTAGTTACTCCTTGAGTTGATGACGTCGTCCAAAATACATATGTGATGTAAAAAGTTCTTTGCTAGTCTTGGCAAACAAGCAATTTCAGCCCAGTGGTTGTTGTGATGTTTTTCATAGACCACTCTGGGTGGGTTGTTATGCATGGACGATCACTCGGGCATTACATTACAAGCCACAATTCCAACATCATTACTTCCTCTTTCTACTATACCATTTCAGAGGAATATGATTGGCTAAAATAATCTGTTACATCGGTTTTATTGACTGATTATCATGTTGATGTAATGACACTATTGTTTACATTTACAACTTGCTTTAACCGGAAGTGAACGTTGTTGGAGTTGTCTTTCGTACTTACAACGGTGTGTTGTCGAAGATAGTGATTGTCTCTCACCAGCATCAGGAATACAGCATCAACTCTGATTTGATCTGTTTCATTATGTTGGCATGCCTACCGGTCTACTAGATTTTAGAGGGTCCACTTTTATGAGCGGATTAAGCTATTGTGAATATGTCTAGTCGAACATCATGCGTTTTCAGTTTCGATACGCGAAATCCACAAGCTCTTGTCAAGAATTACTGCTCACTTGATTCATTCGTTAGGTTTTGGAAAGACTATTAAGTGTCACATCAGATTCAAATCATGGGCTGCTGAAGTGTGTTAATATTAAGAAAATGAACAGCCAAGCCAATGCTCTGACACTTTCGATAAACGATATTGAATGACTTTAATCAGCTCTTTAAGCTGTCTGCCTCTGAGTAAGTTAAGAATGATCAAAGCAGACGGTGTTTTACTGAGCCCATTGATTTGAAAATAACAGCAATACCAGCTGGCCATCACCTACGTTATGAAACGGACTGACATGATGATAATCTCACAGGCTAAGAGTTCAGTAGCCTAGACTGATATACTGTACGCTGTTGCTCTTGTTTCGCCCGCAGAATAGCCTTTGGTTCAGCATTGATCGTCAGAGGTCACCTGGAAACCAAACAGAAGGAAATGTGTTGTTATTAGTGTGACCATTACTTACTCAAGTACATCTCACTGGGTAAAGATTTTTAGTTAATGTGGCAGCTGAAACTATTGGTCTTACATCACAGTTTATAACAATTTGCACTCTACTTCCCGGTCGTGATAAAGTACAGAGATTGTAGATGCCATATTGTAAAAGATTCGTTGAGCCATCCAATCAAATTTTCTCCTCGAACCACAGGAACTTTTCGAAATGGCCAAGGCTAGTCCATAGGTCTGGTGCAGTATCACTGTGCTCAAACTAGAGATACTGTTTACAGTGAGGATCCTTCATTTAGATTTTTCACAATATTAATTTAGGTGAAAAGGGGTTGAAAGTTTGGCCAATTTCTGCAGACCACATCTCTGCACAAATGGAATCCGCCGAAGCCATTGAGAGACACTGCCTGCAAACAAATTTCAGGACTGGAATTTTTTTCTTTTCATGTTATACGATCGATTTATTTCAACACAATCTGTCCAAGGAACAGGTATTATACTCCGCAGTTATTGATTCTCGTAGTTAATTTTTTTAACCAATCAGGCTCCTGCAACCTAAAGCCATATTCCTCCTCAGTGAAGCTTTAATAAAACTCGCCGCTTGTATACGACGATTTTAATAAGCTTAGTATGAAGAAGGGTAATGCATAATAAAACTGGTATTTTCTTTTTCAGTTTTTGACCTCGGTCACATGAATGCCAATACTGTCACCAGAACTGGTATAAAATTCTGGACAAAATATTGCCAAATTTTACTCAAATCTAAGTTGTCCTCTTATGTCAGCACATCTGTTTGTCTCCTGTCACCTAATCAGTAACGCGAAAGATTGTGATTGATGCCTGTCTGTGCTTTATTTAAGTGAGAACAAAAACGCCATATGCCTTTTTGGTTGTCGTTTTTTTTTTTTTTTGCTTTGAGGACATATGTCATTGTTGAGAATATGGGTTTAAATAACTGGATCATAGAAAGTAATAGAGAGGCTTCAAAATGAAGTCCGGATTTTTTACGGACCGTAATGGCAAAAGTGGACCTGCGCATGTGGGCATTTTTCGGGTTTACGACCACACTACATTTTACGACCCGATGTGATCTGAACAACTAGTTCGTAAATATGTGCAGTTGCCTACCTCCGCCATAATGGTAAAGAGATCCGAACTTGAAAGTTTAGTTTTCAACTCGTCTCTAACGACAGCGTCACCCCCCACTCCCCCCCCCCCCCCC
>JAWQUT010000177.1:843826-871714 GCA_033807755.1 Ellobium chinense
GTGGGAGGGAGGGGGAGTGGGGGAGAATGTAGTTAAGATCAGGACTGCCCAAAAATTTCAGAAGGTAAAGAGACGCAGTTTTGTATTGCGGTCGTTTTGTAAATGTAATCTAAAACGTACATGCATGTTCAGTCATGCGTGATGTATTCCATCTGTAGTCTTTAGGAACTTTATGGGCCATTTTCTACACTTTCGACTGGCCGTAATCCATCAAAGAGGGATCACTTAGGATGACGTCACAATCATTCTGTAGACTAATCTGCTCTGAGCTGTTTTTGAAACTTAAAGGTCAAGGCAATATTGCTGTGAGCGCTAAGGCAAGAAGTTTTAGATTCATGAAGTTTTAATGGTGTTTCGTCTGAGCTTTTGAAGGCAGTTCTCTTTTTCCTATGTCTAGGTACAAGCTTTTAATTCTGTTCTGAGATCTTGGTGACCTGAGCGGTGTATTGAATGGCATGTATACAGCTCCGTTGTCTGTGTACCCAAGGAGATGGCACGGTATTGTTGTACGTCAAAAAAGGGTAGGATCGATCAGCGAATTGATTCCGTGATCACGCTGGGGCAGTCGATCCATCGAATTTAATGGACGGATTGATGAATTAATCAATGACTATGGAAGACTGGATGAATGGATGGGTGGATGGATAAAAAAGAAGGAAGGAAGTAGGAAGGAAGGAAGGAAGGAAGGAAGGAAGGAAGGAAGGAAACAAAACAGTCCACCGGGCGAGTGACCCACCGAATGGTAACTTTCAAAACGTCGACATATACATCAGTGACGGTAGCATAATCATCATCGTCACCACCACCACCATCACCATCACCACTATCACCACGAACAGTAACGACTTATATTTGTCATAGACGTTGCGGATGTTAGCTTCACCTCAGTGGCGACGGAGATGCTGAATACAATTCTATGTTTGCCACTACGTGATCATACATCACTTGATGAAGTTTGGTTCTGCTCTATGTATGCCGATATATTGATCTAGACCAGGCTTACGGTCTGCCCACGGCATCCTGAACCATCTCTTACAACAGCATCGCATGAGTTTTCTTCAAGAATACTGTTCATAGTTCATCTAATCATGTGTTTAACTTCATTACTTTTAAACGCAGTTTCATTGGCTCATGGTGGAGTTCCCCTGCGTGTTGAAACTATATTTAGACTGCTCACAACTGCTTCACGACTGGTATCGCCTCGTTAAGAATGGCCTCATGGAAGCTGGATGAATAGCAAATGTCTGCCAACTTTTCTGTTTCTAAATATTACAGGTGTAATGGTGAAATCAGTTAAACCATCTAGACCTAGGCATCTTAGGGCATCTGCACTTTCTTATAGGTCCATGAGCTAGGTCCATGAGCTAGCTCTGTCCTCGTCTTCTTTGGAGTTGACACATCTCTGTCTATTGGGAAACACTTCAGAGAATCCATATTTTATTGTACAAATGACGGTGACTGGCCATCGTTTTTTTTGCTCTGCTCTATATAAAGCAGCCGGGGTTTTCAGTCAATATACAGAGTCTGTCTCGTCTGATTCATTAATCGGGGAACGGACCATTACTAATACTAGATCTAGATCTAGTATACTGGATACAAATATACTAAGCCTTATGTACTTTGTTTTTTTAGGCCTGATGTTCCTCTGAGTTTTACGACCAGTCCTATAGCTTCTACCGGCTATTGATAGTGTTCTTGTACTTGTTTGATCCTGTGGCTCCTTCCAAAATGTATCGTCTTTGACATTGTTTTTTACACACATCATGTCTTAAACACCGCCCTTAAACTCAGTGGTATCGTTTGCCGCATGTGATGGAACTCTATTGTTAGCGACACAGTATTGATTTATCTGTTTTACTAACGCGCAAACGGAAAACCACTGGCGTTGTAAGATGTGTTTAAAACGAAGGGCACAACGAGAGGTTTCACCAGATTTTTTATAAAGTTTCATTAATTTCTTGATCATGAATAGTGCAGACTGTTGATCTCAAAGGATTGTCTAGTAGGCTATGTTAATCTTTATTATGATGAGATAATTGCAACTCAGCGAGTGAATTTTAATGTCAAGGCTGTCAAAAACTATGTGTCATTCTAATCATCATTTTAAGCTTCAAATCGCTGACTTAGCAAGATAGTTCTCTCACCATGTCAATTTGGAAGTACCATTTTTTTTTTCACAGCGGGTTGCTCTCTGCCATAATAAATCAGTACATAACGAAAATTGCAAAGATTACCAGGCGTCAACCCTTACAGTATCTTTTCGCTGCCCATTGAGTCGGTTTATCATGGATCATCTCCCCTTCTTAAGCCTTTGTTTAGCTGTGTGGTCCACTAGAATGTGTAAGAACATGTCTGAACTTTCAAAATGTAAGTAGAAAGAAGACCAAAAAAAGCGACAAATCTACTACACTAAATGAAAAGTGGCGGCCTTAGGACTATTAAAATAATGCGATTTCATTTCGACGATTCGCTCGTGTGTGCGTGCGTTGAATTTTTTTCGAATCACCGTGTAGCAGCAAACAGTCGAGCTGCAACGTGAAAGTTTTTTAAGTATTCGTCTAAGCGGTAGTGGCAGGCCAGATTTTATGGAGCCAAACAAAACTGAAAAAAAAAAAAAAAANTGTGAAAATCCCGACTTTCAAGCTGCATTTTCTCGGAAGCGCTCGGGTGAAGAAAACGTGTAGGGGGTTGAAAATTTATGAAAAAATATTGCGGATTTTTAAGGCTGTGAAGCAGATAGCTATCCCTGTTCCTTTAAGTATTCGTCTAAGCGGTAGTGGCAGGCCATATTTTATGGAGCCAAACAAAACTGAAAAAAAAAAACAACCCAGTAACGGCAAAATGCCGCCAGCAAAATCCACAAAAAGTAGCCAACTTTTTATAAGCAATAAAAGACATAAAAGCATAACATTTTGAAATATTGTAGATGATGGTCATACAGACGTTACTAATGCTCATGATAGTTTTATAAATAGATTACGTCTGTACACGTCGAAGATTCTATCGTAGTAATTCAGTGGGAAAAACAGTTTAAGGCTGACCATGATGCGCAGGTTGCATCGAAAGGCCTTCAGAAATGTAAGTGTTTTTTCACTGGATTATTACGATAGAACCTTCGATGTGTACAGACGTGATCTACTTACAAAACTACCATGAGCAATATTTCATTTCAGTACACTTAAATTGGTTTTAAATGACAACATTTGTCGTTTTCACTCGGACATCAAGATAACACGTAGACATGACAAGAAAAAAATCAACTCTCAGAAAACAGCCAAAAAGTAGCCAACTTTTTATAAGCAATAAAAGACATAAAAGCATAACATTTCATTTCAGTATACTTAAATTGGTTTGAAATGACAACATTTGCCGTTTTCACTCGGACATCAAGATAACACGTATAGACATAAGACAAAAAAAAAAAATCAACTCTTAGAAAACAGCCAAAAAGTAGCCAAGGAGCGTAAAAAGAGCGTCAAGGAAACTGAAAAGTTGCCAAATTTGGCGTCTTATGAGTCCGCCTGGCAGCATCACGACTGAGTTTGTAGATCCTAGACTTGTTGTTTGGGTGTGCGCGTGTCTGGGCTGTGACTGGTTGGCTCTGGTGGGTTTTTTGTTTTGTTTTGTTTACCCATTGGCTAAATTATCTCACGTGACGTGCGCCTGTGTTAGACGTGGGCGATACTTCCAATTTTAGCTATCGATACTTCTAAATTTAGCTATCGATAAAGTGCATTTGCCGTCTGTGTTATCATGGCGCATCATATTCCACAAATTAGATAAAGTGGAAATGTTTGTATCGTTTTGTTGAGAAATTTAGTTCAGTTCATAGATAGTGTCCAAATTCATGTTCGAGCTTAATACTGTAATCTAAATAGGTATCACTTATATGGGGAATCAGTTTGGCATTTCGTGTCAATAAAAAGGTTGACTTGTTTTTCTCCGAATATCATTTAATGAAATGTGACGATATAAGTCAATACGGACGATATAGACTTACATATTACATGTCCTTACTGCTATGTGTATTTTTCCGTCTATCTGCTTATCTTCAAGACACTGGATAGTATAAAGTTCAATATAGTATATAATAACTTCACGAGCTATGTTTACTCCCTTGCTTGGCGGGCCATAGTTTGATCCGAGGGCCATGGCTTGGGTAGTGGGAACCCCCGAACTAGATCAAAAGTCCAAATATTTTAGTCTCCTTCTGTAATTCTGAGCATTATTCTTACACATTCAGCCTCTCCTCCCTAACCCCTAGCCCCCTCCCCTACACATACGCGCTCTCTTTCTTATCTTCCACATACCAACGTTTCTACCTCTTCCAAGAATCAACGTTTTCACCTCTTCCAAGAACCAACTTTTTCACCTCTTTCAAGAACCAACGTTTTCACCTCTTCCAGGAACCAATGTTTTCAACTCTTCCAAGAACCAACGTTTTCAAACCTTCTAAGAACCAACGTTTTCACCCCTTCCAAGAAACAACGTTTTCACCTCTTCCAAGAACCAACGTTTTCACCTCTTCCAAGAACCAACTTTTTCACCTCTTTCAAGAACCAACGTTTTCACCTCTTCCAAGAACCAAGATTTTCACATCTTCCAAGAACCAGCGTTTTCACCTCTTCCAAGAACCAACGTTTTCACCCCTTCCAAGAACATGTCCACTTCTTCCACCAGCTCTTTCACCAACATTTCTATCCATTCCACCCAATCCACAATTTCCTTGTCCCCACCCTACTTTCCCCCCACTAACCGCCACCAACGCCGCCATCCCTATCACCAACCCCACCACCACAGATTGTTATAACTCGCTTTCCTCCCCCGATGTTATTGTCTTGTCATCTTTGCGTTGCTGGTGTTTGTCAAAAAAATCTCCCAGGTCCAGGTCAAGTGCCGCGGTATTGACCCTTCCCAGCATGCCGTTCCTTGATGAACACGGACTGACCTCCCGCATGCTGAGAGAGCATGATTGCCGTGTCAGCATAAATAGTTGTATGTGCGTCTATAGAGTAGGTCACATAATGCGTTTTTTTTATTTTTCTGTCATAAAAGAATACAGCAGTTCAATAAAGGATAATTTCATGAAACGTGCTCAGTCAGATACCATGAAAATAAAGCTGCGGATTCATTATAGGTTCATGACTTTAATACCATTTCACACGACAGCCTTGTTGACGAATAACGTTGTATTTCATAATAAATATGGAATTTGGAGAAAAGCGAGATCGAAGCAGTATTTCATAAAGAACAATATTAGGTGGGTGACTTAGTTTGTTATAAAATGTTTACATTCACTACTACATGAATTGCGACAGTCTTGAGAACTGGCCTAAAACCTTGAACTAAATCTGGATTTGACCTACTTTGTCGAAAACGACCCTTCACGTTAAATGGATAGTACGCGTAGGCTAGAAATGCTTGTCTTATGTCCTTCTCTATATTCGGCTTGATAATCATCATCATCATCATCATCATCATCACCATCACCACCACCATCATCTTCATCGTTATCATTATTACAACTACAGCATCAGCAGCAACAACTTGCAAACTCACTATACCTTACAAGATAACTACCATCATCATCATTATCATCATCATCATCATCAGCAGCAGCAGCAACAACAACCGCAACAACAGCAACAACAACAACAACAACAACAAGAGCAGCGGCAGCAACAACGACGATAGCAGCAGCAGCAGCTACAACTGAAGAACAATAATCATTGCAACAGTGATACTAGCAACAACAGCAGCAGCAGCAAACAACAACAACAACAACAACAACAACAACAACAGTAACAACAACAACAATAACAACAACAAAAATAACAACCGCAATAACAACAACAACAACATCTAGAGACATGAAGAAAAAGGTGACATTTCCATTGACACGTCGTTTTCCCTCCCATATTAAGTTGCCATTATGATTTCTCTGTAAATTGCCTGTCCCACCACTTGAAAATAAAGCATTATTTTTTTCCCGCTAGACTCATCTAGTTTTCTGTGATTTCTATGGGGTTTTTCTTTTCCATTTCTTATAATTGTTATTTTCAGTAGTACTATGGTTGTTAAAGCGGATTGCATATGCGCACGACACGCTAGCCCTTTCGCCAATCACCGTGTGCAAATTCGGGGCTGTACCAGCTTCTCAGTTTTGTTTACGGAATTTGCCGGATTTCCGAGGTTCCACCTTGTGGCATCCAGTTGCAACAGTTGCCATTGGTATGAAATTCTGCGACTCTCTTAAGATTTTCTTCAAGATATGCACGCGAATCATCCGTCGCAGAATATGAAACGAAATAACTACACAGAATTGTGACCGTGATCTGGAAAGTGGTTATGAGGAAAGCTGGCCTCCAGCGATGAACCTACTAGACCTTCTTTAATCAGTGCGGTCTTTTTTTTTTCTGTCTTGGCTTTTATTATCTCTGCCTATGATATTTTGGTATTCAGTACAACCTTGCGAGTTCGAACCACAAGTATTCGATTTTCTCGCTTAATCGGTGCACAACTCCAATCTCTAGCTATTTTGGTGTTATTGAATTCGAATACTTTACGAACTCGAATCTTTGAGCCGATTACCTGATATACGATTTCGCGAGGTTCGATTGTACCTCCACTTCTTGTTCTCTCTTTCTCCTCTCTCTCCCTCTTTCTCTCCCTTTGTTTTCATCTCGTTCTAGCATGATATAATCTGATATCATCTGGATCATTCTCCTCCTCGTGTGCGCCTGCCTGTATAAACATCCCTCTGACTTCTATCCCCCTCTCACTCTCCGTTGTTCTCAATCTCCTAAGATAGTTGTTCCTCTGCCTATTACTTCGCTCCATCCTGTGTGTTCATGACTTTTTTTTGTTTTCAGTACAGTTAATCCAACTTTGGCGACAGGCGAACCCATTTTCGCGGAAAGAAAAGGCTCATTATGTACCGGTATTCGCCGCGGGTGGATCTCCTGTTTTGAATCCTCTGTCTTGGCTGTGCGTGCGGCCGGAAGAGAAAATTGCCATTTGTCCCAAGTTAATGAATCCGTGGTGACGGCTTTGTCTAGAGTTTATTGATGTATAGTGAAGGATATAACAGTGTATGATCGGCTCTACTGGTCTGTGAAAATGGATATGTACGGCATGCTGGGGGAGAGAATGAGTCTCTTGCTCTTCTGTATTAATTTTATGTCTTTCCCCATTCTTTCTTTCTTTCTTTCTTTCTTTCTTTCTTTCTTTCTTTCTTTCTTTCTTTCTTTCCTCCCTCACTCACTACAACGTTTTTGTGTGCTTGTTTACTTCTTGATAAAAAGTATATCACTGCTCTAAGACAGCTCCATAGGTGCTCCGTCGTTCCCTGGTTCATAACCCAGCGAAGAGTCTCTTTAGAAATAATTATTCTTGATGGTGTCTGAGTATGGATCCCTCTTGACAACAAAGTAAAATATGGGGTGTGTAAGTGTATGCGACCATATGGGTGTTCTTATTACTCTGTATACTATCTAATTTTCTTTATGTTCGTGTACAGACTACCCTTCTTGTCAGTCCTCTTCAACCAAGGCCAACCTGGTATGAAAGTTATAAGAGAAGTTGCGCATTAACGATGGGATGTCTTACCGTAGTAAGAATTACATTAACTCTGCATGTTGAACGCTACTTAGGGCGCATTCAGCACCGATGCACAAATGTCATTCGTACCGATAGTAAGAGATCCCATCGTTAATGCGCACTGCGCAAACTCTCAAATAATTGACACTAAAGTCGAATCGCCGAAGATCACTTTTGGAAATCATGTGTCTGAATAGTAGTGTCAGTGGATAGTTCTTCTTGGTGTATTCGGTGTCTGACCTCTGGTGAGGTGGGAAACCATCAAGAGTGACGGATGTAGCAATACTTCCTCTCCTCCCCTTCGAATTTACAGCTGCTTTCCACTGACTTTCAGTCCGCCTAATCGCAATTTATCTTAAATGACAGTTTTCTTTTTCTTTGACAAGCCAGCATTTTGTTATATATGGGTTACTTTTAATATTTTTAAAAATTATATTTGCTGGAAATATTGCGACTTCTTTTATATTTTTTGTCGAGATCTCGTCCGTTTGGCGTACGTTTATTGTTTTTGGGTCGTTTTCCTCGAAGTAGCTAAAATGCCAATTGGTCAGTTTGTTAAGAATTTTTGGGCCAGTTTTGACGACACCTTTGGAATTCATTTAGCCTACGATAATTTCGAAAACGTGAGGACGTAACAGTTTTGTGAAAATTGCGAGCTTGCGCGTTTACGATGGGATCTTTCACCATCGTAAGAATTACATTAACTCTTCATGTTGAATGCCACTACGGTTGCATTCAATACCAGTGCACCAATATAGTTTGTAAGAATAACGTTGACTCTGCATGTTGAACGCCTTTCAGGTTGCATTCAACGCCAATGCATCGATGTACTTCTGACGATGGTCAGAGATCCCATCGGTAGTGCGCAAGCTCTCATTTAATATCATTTTTCTCCAAACTTCATGAACGTGAAATGCAACGCTTATACAGGAACATGAACGAGTTGCATGCCTTCTTTTAGTTTTCATACCTACCCCCTCCCCCCCCTTAACCCCGAAGTTGTTGATCTTAAAATGTCGAACGTTGCCGTGAGCTGGCCCCATTATATATACCAGCAGATCTGAAGGTTCGTGAGCATGTCATGTCGTTGTCACAAGCGAGCAATTAGCGATGTCGCAACAGCAAACAATTCTCAGTAATAATGGGGCGAGTCTTGATTTGTTTTTTCCTTTTCAGTTACGACGTGCAAGGGTCAAGAATGGTAATAAAGCGGCATGAGTAGTTTCCGATCACAGCACTTTCCTCGGAAACTACCCCTCTTAGTTTGTGGAAGTGCTTGCACTTGTCAGAGTACACGAAAGCAGCTAGGTCTGTCGACAAGTAATAAGGACACGTTTCTACTTTATTGTGGTTATCGCCAGTTCTGTCTCTCTGTCTTTGTCTGCCTGTCTGTCTGTCTGCCTGGCTGGCTGCCTGTCTGTCTGCCTGGCTGGCTGCCTGTCTGTCTGCCTGGCTGGCTGCCTGTCTGCCTGCCTGGCTGCCTGTCTGTCTGCCTGCCTGGCTGCCTGCCTGGCTGCCTGCCTGTCTGGATGCCTGCCTGCCTGTCTGTCTGTCTGCCTGCCTGCCTGCCTGCCTGCCTGCCTGCCTGCCTGCCTGCCTGCCTGCCTGCCTGCCAGCCTGCCTGCAAGGCGTTTGTCCTTCCCTGCGTTCTTCCTTACAGTCCATATTTTTCACTCCATGTTCTTTGTTTCACGATGTGTAATTCAGGGATGTCCAACGCTTGATCCCCGAGGCGCCCGCCAGGGGTGTGAAAACATGGCTTTCGAGGTGCTAAAGACTATATATCGTCAGGCTGCCTTCATTATGATGTTCTGCGTCGTGCATTACAATGAATCATACGAGCACATTTAAGATAGTTTTGGCAGTCAGAAAATGACTGAAATAAAAAATGAGACCTTTGATACACGGTAATTTTGCTTTCATCTTGCCATCGACTTGCATCTGTCCTCTAGAGTATTCAGATGCTGACTATACTGTAGTACTGTAGTAGGCTGATGGTCGAAGTCTGGACTTGCGGATGTAATGCCAGAGTCGATCCAATTCCGTTCGAGCACAACGGAATCAAAGTCCGGATATTTTGATCCGGATTCCGATCCTGTACAAGCCTAGCAGACAGGTGGGACCTTTATTCCTCCAGATTTTTTATGAAGCTATGTAATACAGTGAGCTCTGTTCTCTCTTTTTCTCTCTCAATCTCAATCTTCTCCTCTCGTCTCTCGCCCTTCAAAAAAAAAAATTGGGTTTCACCTAACACCACAATGCAGACTCCAATTTTTTTTATTTTTTTACGAGACCTATGGAAAACTTTCATGCTGCTTTTATCTGGTAACTTCTCTGTGTTTTTCTCTCTTCTCTTCTCTCTCTCGACCTTCAACACAGAACCAAAAAAATGGTGTTCTAGCTTAATGCGACAGTTCAGACTGTTGTTACGAGACCCATAGAATACGGTCACGCCGCTTTTCTCTGGTGATACGCACTGCTGTCTGTTTCGCTCGCTCGCTTCTTTTCTCTTCCTCTTTCTCGCCCTTCAACAAACACACACACTCACACACAAAAATGGTGTTCTAGCTAATGCGAGAGTTCAGACTCCAATATTTCGTTACGAGACTCATGGAATACTGTCACTCCGCTTTTCTCTAGTAACAGGTACTTTGACAGAGGGTTAACATTCAATATTCTACTTTTAAGGGAGAAGTTCTTGAGAATTAGCTCCCTTTGTCCCACCAGCTGTGTGGTCATTATAATTGAGACTGGTGAAGTCACGGAGAGAGCCTCAAGTTAGAGTTTTGTCGATGGCGTTATCGATAGCCAGTGCTGTCGATACCGGCCTTCTGCGCGAATATTCGACCTCTAAAAAGTGAATGAGTCAGTCGATATTGTCCATTCTGCCATAATTTCATTTTGCAGTATTTTGTTTCAAGTGTTCACTCTTGTACCTTACTGCTTACTGTATGAAAAACGCAAAATTGTTTGTACGGTGTAAGAAGACTTATGTAATCTCAACGTCTTCCAAGAATATCCTGTTTCTTTCTCAAGCGAAATCTACTTCGGTATTCACTCTAAGTTGTGAAATCGTTATGACGTCTCAGCGTCGATATCATCTATCGACTACACTTGAGCCGCGAGCGCCCACGTAAGTAGTTTCTTGAAAATATCGACTTGAGGCGTAGCCCTACCCCCTGGGGTTCTCTGCCCTCCGAATCGTGCAAGGTTTATCAGCACGAACATTGCCATCTCTTGATGAGCACTAAAGAGGGCATTAATCAGTGGAAGGAAAGGCATTGTCATTTACTGTACGTAGACCCGAGTCGACCCAAGTCTTCAGTCAGAAATTAGTTTTGTAATTGTGAAGTACTCATCGCCTTCAGTCACGAAGACAAGCTTTATTGTCTGATAGCATGGGGCTTGGCTCAAGCACTTGTAGATCACAAGATTATAGAGAGGGTAATATGATTTTGCCTTGGTATACGCTTCAGTGATCCTACTCGCCCTACCTGGGTGTTCCATGTTCATGCTGTTTTATTTCTGATGTTAGGACTGTCCCTTGTGCACATTCTTTCTCTCAGATAAAAGGATATTGCTCATGTACAAACTATCATGTAGATTCATGTACATGCCTTTTCATTTCTGACATAGGGATATTGCCTGCGTACTTACTCTTTAGTCAATAGTTCGGGTGCTTTATTTGCTTCTTGTACATGCCTTTACGTTTCTGACAGAAGGACATTGCTGGTGCACAAACTTTTGAATTACAGGTCAGGATGGGCTTCTTCTTGTACATACTTTACAGGGCAGTACGGAGATAGTTTCATGCACATAATATTCCTTCTCTTCTCATACGGGAATGTTGCTTCATAATCATATTCTATCCTTAGCATGCTCCATGCATTTGGTCTTTGGCTTCTGGTTTGTGGGGATATTCTCAGTTTTGCATGTTCAGAGAGCTAAGATGTGATGTGAAGATATGAAATTGACAGTAAACAGGCTTATGAATGAATTGAAAAATGTTTATGACTTTGTGAAGTAAGTTTATCTTTCCCCATGGAAGTCGGGCGTTTTGACTAACGTTCTTTTAATATAATTTCCTCTCGCCTCTTTGTTTGTGCGGTCTAGACTAGATGTCTTCAAGTGAGGTCTCTGGATATCTAACAGTCTAGAACGGTCCGTTTAGAAGTCTGCACTTTTCAAACTCTACGGGTATATTGTGAAATCTAAATTTTACATAAGCTGCCTAATGTATAACTAGGCAATAATTTGTGTGACTTGATTATGTTATCTCACCTTTGTCTATGAAAATCGCGGGTCTTAAACGATCTTGTCTTATCATAAATTCCGCTCGGTCGTTCTGTATCTTTTTGTAGACCACTCTGTTCACATGAGGTTTTTAGCAGTCCTCTGGGAAATATTTAGACGTCTGGATTTTTGTAACTTTACACTACGGCTCAGAAATCGTACTTGGTCTAGACCAGAGCAGTCAACGCAGTTAATAGAGACAATAAATGTGCAGGCAAGGTCCGTTGCCCACTGGGCACGCAACAACACAGATTGGTGTGTTAAAATAGTGTTAACTGCCAACTGCTGTGCGTATTTTATATCTTATCAAGATTATAGGTCATTATGTTTTTTTCCAGTCTGCACTATGAGTGAGCACTGTGTGAACCCCATCCAGGTTATGAAACTCTCGCATAAGATGCTGTGTTTAGGCTAGAAGATGTTTCAGTCATGTGAATAAGTGAACTGTTCCTAAACGGATTACAGCCGAGGATTATGGGATAACAAAATGTATCAGAAATTCAAACTCAGCATCACCAGTCCCTCAGGTGTGTATTTGGCTTCCTTCCTTCCTTCCTTCCTTCCTTCCTTCCTTCCTTCCTTCCTTCCTTCCACCATCTTTCTTTCTTTCTTTGCTCCATATTTCCTTCCTTCCTTCCTTCCTCCCTTCCTTCCTTCTCCTTTTCCCTCCTTTTGTCCTTCCTTCACTAACAGATGTAAGGAATTTTAAACGATGCCTCATATGAGATGACAAACGATCTGTTCATGTATGTGTTCTTCAGTACGTGTGTCTAGATGATATGGTTTCTTTCTTTCTTTCTTTCTTTCTTCCTTTCTTTCTTTCTTTCTCAGGCTGAATTAGCCAGTCCGTGTTTTTTTTATTTTTCACGTTGGTTATTACTCTCCATCCTTTCTCCCATCTGTTATCATCCTCCCTGACTGTTACGACATCGGAACCATTACTAACTGAGGCCCAGAAATGAAGGTTCATGGCTTTTAGCATCAGCGACATTGCTGTAACTCTCGTCAAGATGGCCTGGTGGTGCCAGTGCACGTTTGCTGAAGTAGTTTTCGATTTCTCGTTCTCCGTCTATCCCACCTACCCGTCCGTCCGTCCGTCCGTCCGTCCGTCCGTCCGTCCGTCCATCCATCCATCCAACCATCCATCCATCCATTTGTCCGTTCGAGCATTCGTCTGTCCGTCCGACATCTCTCTGCCTTATGTCTTTCCGGTCTTTCCTCCCTCCCACCCTGCCATTTCCTTTCAGCTGTTCGTCCAATCAGCACCGAATGAATTGCCTGCCTGCCTGCCTGCCTGCCTGCCTGCTGGCCTGCCTGCCTGCCTCACTCACTCACTCACTCACTCACTCACTCACTCACTCACTCACTCACTCACTCAACTCACTCACTCACTCACTCACTCACTCACTCACTCACTTACACACTCTTGTTATTCCTCCAGTTCTGTCTCTCACTCTTTTGCCTCTTCAGTATTATCACAACCGCCCGCCCACGCTGCCTCCTACCTTTGCACGGTGCTGTTTATGAAATGCACCGCGACGAACTTCATTGCGCAATACAATATTAATAGGTGATTAGATACTGGTAATTGTTCTCTCTCAAACAATCTTTTGTTTCATTGTATTGTTTGACTGACAGTTTATCTGTTATTTGCACAGGCTTCGGGTTTCTCCCCTCCCCCGCGAATTCTCTGTCAGTCGGTCGGTCGGTCGGTTGGGCCGTCACTAACAAAGGGTGACTTGACTGACTCCCACTGACTGACAGACTGAATGACTGACTTCTATCTCACTCACTCACTCACTCACTCACTCACTCACTCACTCACTCACTCACTCACTCACTCACTCACTCACTCACTCACTCACGTACGACTTCAGCCTTGATCTCTCTCCCTCACCAGGTGCCAGCAGCATCTGCTCACTGGATGTCAAGCACGTGTCAGAACCGCTCACTCGCAAGACACCCAAGATTGGCCAGATAAGGTGAGGAAATCTTCAGTGTCACTGTGTCTATAATACTCGTATATAGCTCTCTGTGAAATTGTGAGTCAATCTATGGAATATCATTAGTAACCGCCACAAATTGTTTAACGAAGAATGGCCCGCAACTCATCGCATACTAATCTTAAAGGTTTATGATAGAATTAACAATTCGATGTGAAGATGCAGATGACATTATATACTACCGATCGAAAAAAAGTAGTCATGTCATTAAAACTGGTGAACTCGATTTCGCCGTAAGTGAATGAGCGTTTGTCAAAGGGGGTGAGGAAAGGACTCAGGTACGGCGAAATCAAGAACACCAATTAAAACGATTTTACGTTTTAATAAAGCTGGTGGATTTGGCATTCAGTGACCGCTGTTTCAGATCGTCGCTTAGATGCTGTACGCCTATTAACGCCTGAGTACAAATTTCATAGGAGATACAAGATACTTTATTTTGCTCCCGTTTTAAGGATATGAGCATCCAAAATATGAAACTGAAAGTTAACAATAAAACGTGAGCATTACTAGATATATTTTATATGATGTGACAGACGGGATTATACGGGATTATATTATTATATGCAGTGTAATGATGGCATAACGTCTCTAACAGTATATATAATAATATGCCTGAAGTTACTTGACGTTTTTCATGATATTAAATGCTAACTTCCTGACTGCCTGCAGCAAGTTTTTTTTTCCAAAAAACTGCAGTGATTTGAATATGTTTGGATTTTTATGATATTTTACTAGCGATGAAGTCTTTCTTTCATCAGAAAAGAAAAAAAAATAGTTTTCACCAAATTGCTCCTAGCAAAGCGATTTGTCGGCAGTAAGCTCTACAAGTAAATGCAATGTGATGTATTACAGAATTCAGTCTGTTTCATTAGAACGTACTGAGCTCACTTTAAAAAAAACAAACAGTTTTTATGGCCATTAATATGCCCGGTACAAATGTCCGACATTGACCCAACCCCTTTAAAAACACCAGCATTCTCAAGTGCTTACGCCAATAAAGGTTGTTATCGGGCACCACATTTCATCAAACAAAAAAACACCAAACCAGCTCAGCAACACTTGAAGCAAATTTCGCATACAGACCTAGACTATGTCCTCAACGATGCATTGCATAAAATAACTTTTTCGCAAGTATAATGTCGTATCACGAAACTATTGAATCGAGGGATCTGAGGTTTTCTAATATATTTTTGGCAAACCAAATGCAGAGAGTCCGAATTGCGCACAATAAACACCCCATGACAATTCCACCATCGTAGAAGAGTAGGCTGTGATTCCACCTAATAGTTTAGTTTTACGACCAGAAAGTCGCAGTATTGCCGTTATCGTATTGGCATGTCGTAAAACCCCAACACAAACAAATAAACAAACAGGCAAAAAAAAACACCCAAACAAACCGGAATTTCGATCACACTGGCGTTCTGGGGGGTATTGCTTCCAAGCGACGAGACTAGAACAACTGGTCAAAGTAGAAGACGGAGTTTGGGTTGTTTCAGGGTTGTTGCTCTGTATGTGATGTTGTTGCTCGTTGCTGTTTATTGGTGCTATCTCTTTTTCATGTTGGTATTGTTGATACAGCAAATGTATGTTGCGGCGCTGTAGCTTAGTATAGAAATGTCAGGATTAGAGTAGTGAACCCACGATTACTTGTCTGGAATAGTAGAAAAGGACTTTTTAGTTATCCCGTAGAGAAATAGTTTTTACACTGCCATACAGTGTCATACATCACATCTCACATACATACACACACAATCACACACATAATCTCACACACACACACACACACACACACACACACACACATATATATATATATATTTATATATAATGAGTTAACATATATTATATATGCACATACATTATAAAATTACAAATGAAGGCTATAACAAAGTCATTGCTAATCGCCGCTTTGGCTCTGGTTCTCACCAGCTGTAAATCCAGGTAGATTAGTCATTAACACCTGCGAGAAGTGCGGGATAGGAGTTGAGTATCTTTCCCAAACTGTCGGACTTGGATGTCGAACCCATGCACCTTACTCTTAAGAGTGGAAGTGCGACTTTCAAGCCACACGACCATTCTCATTATAACTCATTATAACGATTTCTACTGAATAATACCAATGGCGTCAACGACAACAACAGCAACAACAACTGTGGCTATAAGACTGCCAACTCACTACTACTGTAACAACTGCAAAAATAAACCTCACTTTTCTGATTAAGCGAAAATTATTGAAAGCGCATTTTAAAGTTTAGCCTTTATGCAAAACTAGCATCAATTTTAAATAACAGTTACAGGCCTGAAATAATGAAGTGGTAGGAACCCATAGACAAGTGTATTGCCACTGATCGTAAAATCTTAGCATTTGTATTCTATTTGTATAATATGTGATACTGCCACTGATGCTTTTACTTGCGGTATCGATACAATTTCATTATCACATATAAATACATTTTAAACAGCGATCTCAGCCAAAATAACCTGGCTCCATCGGGATAACATGTCAAAAGTATCGTCTCATATGACAAGCTTTCTGAAAAGGTGACAGTTTCCCACAAATAATAGAACACAAATGCGTATATTTAAAATGTGCGATGGCAACACCAACCCCTCCTTGATTTCCGTTCACAAATCGCCTGACAATTCGATAGGTGTAGTTGTCACACCAGAGGATGTTAGTAGGCTACTTTAACGTTTGTATCTGTGCCAATACCTTAGGCAGTTGATACCAGAACCCGTATGTACTGCGGTAACCACTGGAAACTCCCAAAACATTATTAGTGGTCACTGCAGTTAACGCAGTGCGTTAGTTAACGTATGGATTATGCATATGAACACAGTAGTGGAAACTAATAGAAGTTGGAAAATAAAAATGCTCTGTGATGACGGAGTGGTGCCAAACGGATTCTTGAACAGGATGTCGCTCTTGACTAAAGATAGCAAGGACAAAAATTGGTAGCACTTTACCTCCTGTGGCCGTATGCAAAATCCATACCTTAGTTAACGTATTGCGTTAGCTGCAGTGAAACTACTAATGTTTTGAGAGTTTGCCGTGGTTACCGCAGTGCGTTAATTCACGTAATGATTATGCATACGGCCACAGGTTCTAACAATAATTTATTTAGCCAGCAATTGGACACATATATTTCAGGAGTTAGGCTAGGAAGTTGTGCAGCGTAACAAACGCGTCACGCACACAGTAGTGCTTATGAATGAAAACCAGAATAGTCTAGATGAATATTATCATTCTGATGGTGATTAGACTTTGCCACTATGTTGATAACACGTCGTAAGTCTCATCTGCTGGTAAAATATGGTTATCGTGATTTGTTGGTCTACCCAGTGACGCCAATGCTCACGCGGTTGGTGTAATAAGCAGTGTGACTCCACAGAAAGGCGATTCTCACCATAATTAGCAATGGCACGTGAGTGTGAGCATGCCGACATACGTAGGTACTCCTCTACTGTCGGGCGCGTACATAGAGGCTATATTGATTTAACATGTGAATGTTTTTTAACACCACAGAGGTGGGGCCTACCACATGCCATAATGTTATGCGAAATTGGAATAATATAAATATGAAAGGATTACCATTGCGCACCATGTAGCAGATTCTAGTGGTAGATCTCGGCTGATGACCTAATAAAGTGTGAATGACTTATTGATCACACTAAACAAGGTATTGATACCACAGTGGATCGATTGCGTGAATAAAGAAGAATGTAGGAAAGATTTCCAGAGCCTGTTTTATCAATGATGTGGGTGAGGACAAAAAAAGCGACGAGACACTAAATAAGTTTATAACATCATGAAGGTTTTCTTTTGCTCTTAGGACAACGCTCTAACGGACGGTGAGCATCCATTTGGTTTGCAATTTTTCATGGATTTAGTGGCAAAATGTTTCTTGGTAAACACAATTTTCGTGGTCAGCATTATTTAGGTTAGAAAAGAAATGGTGTTTACCAGCTTTTCAGGAAGAAATCCCATTGTGTTTACGTTTTGAGAAAATAAATCGTCACCGGATCTGTGTCGTAAATTTACCAGCTGCGAGTCTCGCTCGAGTCAGTTTATCGGTCACACAAGTGATCCCAAAAGAGCGAACCGCTTAGAGCAATGTTTTTATGCATTTCTGTGTAACAAGAAGAAAAAGAAGAAGAAGAAGAAGAAAAAGAAGAAGAAGAAGAAGAATTAGTACAACAACAACAATGACAACAAAAAGACGACGACGACAACAACCCCAATACTAGCAACAACTATAACCACCACCACCACCAACAACAACAACAACAATGACAACAGCAACAACAACAAGCAGCAACGTATATTTTGAATATTGTAATGCAAGACGAATTTTAAGTAAAGACACTCCAAGATTAGCCAAATCCTATGCTGTTGACATTGTCTGCTGTTGTACCATATTATGTTAATGGCGTATGAACTGTTATCGTAGCAGTTATTACTATGTCTTTTCTAGTGTTGTAATCTGTTGTTGCATGCTTTGTATTATTATGTAGTTTACAACTCATCTGTAAGGCATGGACAGCATATGTATTTGTGGCAGGTTACTTGCTTCATTGTAAAGTTTCTGATTAGCGGGGACCAGCCGCCGTGTGTTTGGGCTAGCATTGGAGATAAAGCAATATAAAGCATATTCTACATTACTCTCCTTTGCTCGCTGCAACCCTGACCTGTCCATGCCGTCGCCTATATATTTTATCCCCTTGTTATGGCAGTTAAACGGGTTTGATCGTCGGTTCTGTCTCTTTTATCCTGCAAATTAAACAAGAGACGGCATTTCAAAATCTCGAAGTGGGCATCTTCCCAAGTTGTCCGACTTGAGGCCAGTATATTTTTATAATATAGAATGAAATAATAATAATGCGTTTCGATACTATCCCCGTTCACTTATGTGATATCGTTGTCCATCGGTACTTATAAACAAGGCCGGCTGTGGTCTGCTTGCTAAAGCTTGGCAGGCGGGTTGGGTCCAAAACTTCATTTTCGTGACTATTCTTTGGCTAACTTGTTTTGGCGACTGATTTGACTTCTAAGAACCTTTGTAAAAAAAATTAAGCCCCTTCCAATATCCCGGCTTTTTTTTGTCAGAGGGCCAAATCCAAGATAGCTGCCAAAATGGCCGACGATGCCAACTTGAAAGTTTATCATCAGAAGCAGAGCATTAAGACTACTGTATAAATATATCGTAGTTTCGCCTATCGCAGACATTCGTCCCTGCAGAACCGTGGCCACCTCTTATATAGTGATGTTGTAGGCAGCATTGGTATATAAATATATATTTCAAATTGTAGCACATGTTCTAGGTATGTTATCAAAGGAGGAGAAGGGTCGCGCTATTTGTAAACAACTGCCTTTACTGTGCTTTGCCAGATGTAGTTTTTATGGTAAGGTCTGGTGTGCTGAATCTGCACACTTCTGACACATTTATCAGAGTATGATCTGATCTGGCATTTCCAGAGTCTGGTGCTTAAGACGTCCATTTTAGAACCATACACTAAATCTAACATCGGCAAAATCCCTGCACCTGGATTTGTATAGTGATCTTTATTTCCAGATATGGTATTCAAAACGTCAGTCCATTTTAGAGCCATACCTTAAATCTAACATAGGAGAAATCCCTGCGCCTGCATTCGTGGCTACAGCGGTTTGGAGAATCAAAACAAAGTAGCGCATCTCTCCTTCTCTTCCTTTTATGTTGTATTATGTTGTTTGCATGCCCAGTATTGTGGTCAATGTTGTTTCTACATTCTGTCTCCCAATAGTGCTAGTGGTGGTGTGCTTCAACCATACAGTGGAGACCCTGACGATCCACGGTAAGTAGGAGTGGAATTGTCATACCTTTCTCTGTCGCGCTGAATATATGATCGATGCCTTATTGATATTGAATGATTCAAAGAAAACTTGCATACTCCTAGAACTGTATTACTGAGTAATTATATTTTCTATCGCCCGAATTGACATATCAGGTCCTTCTCCCGCAACAAATCCCAGGCAAATTCAGTATAAGTTTCACTTTGTTCAGAATTTTGGGAGCATGCCCATGTTCCCACAGGGCTAAGTTCCCACGGCCCTATATTCTCACATTTGAAACTATTTTCACATACTGCATAGTACATAGGCAGTCACTGTTAGAAGCTGGAGCAGCTTTACTTTATAACAATAATCTAGTAGTTAAGTGAACCGAATAAGGCTGAAGAATGGCTGATTTGGAGCAGAAAGATACACGGATGCCCATGTGATGATACCAGTGCCAAAACATGGCTGGTAAGCGGTCATTATAGAGAGTTTCTCGTATTGTTCAACGTTATGTGTTATGGTAAAACATGTACTCATATAGCAATATTCAAGGAAGTGGGGCCTTGGTAACACAGAGCTGTGGGGACAGAAAAGGCTGTGGATATGGGATTGTGAGAGCATAAGACTTTGGGAACAGCCGTCTGTGGGAACATAAGGCTGTGGGAATATAGAGTTGTGGGAATTCAGGCTGACCCCCAGCAGTTTTGGCCGTTTCAAATGACGTTATACACTTGCAAATTCTAAAACGAAAGGACGTAACCATGTTATAGGGAACTGAACTTGGTTTCTTTCTGCTAATGATTGCGTGCGATCACGTTGTTGTCCGTATCTTAATTTTCGATGGAGACGACGTTATACATGTCAGTATGGGGGAATTGAAACTGTTGCATGCATAATAATGTTTGTTAGATAATTTTCATGTTCTTATTTCTTCTCCCCTATTCCACTCTTTCCCCATGATTCTGTAGCGCTACTTTATGGTGTGGTATAATTTGTTATATTTATTAGGTGGATGTATATTGTTTTCCATTCATCTGTTTACTCTGTCATACCTAGTCTGATTAAGACATGGGGGTCTCAGTATATGTCGAACCGCCATCAACATTGATACAGCATTATTAAGAGGAAAGACAAAAGATCTTTCAGCCCAGCTGAAAGACGAAAGAAATGCATTAAACAAAGGATCTATAGATTTTCTTGGCCTCTGCATCTTTGGAAATCAGTTATATTTTCTTTATTTTATGAGCTAAACTTTACCCGGCAGTGCACGGGTTGCATCTGTTGACGAGCCGCAACCGGAAAGGAGATCCTCTCATGCCAACATACTCTTTTGTTTATTATTTCTTCTTATAGGCCAGTACCAATAACAATAACTAGGCCAGTGCCAATAACAATAACAATACGTTTATTGAGCTCAATAAACTATAACGTATCAATACAATTATAACACGTTTGCACACAATCACACTATAGTACTTTTGCCATCATCGGTTCACTCATTCGGCTCAGACAGTCAGTCAGTCAGTCAGTCAGTCAGTCAGGCAGGCAGGCAGGCAGGCAGGCAGTCAGTCAGTCAGTCAGTCAGTCAGTCAGTCAGTCAGGCAGGCACACACACACAGACAGAGACAGATAGACAGATTCAGCACAATATACCTCTTCCCCCCCCCCTTTTTTTTTTCTCTCCAAATTTCTTCCACTTAGAATAGGAAGTTATACACTAATACTGACGATATAATACCAATCAACACGATCTTTTTTGTGCGTGTAATCCGTTTTGTGCGTAATCCTGTTTTCACGTGATACCCTGTCCCTCGCGTGCCCGTGTCCCAGCGGATTTCTCAAGTTCGACAGCTACAAACTGACACCGTGTTTATATTATCCGTGGAGACGGTCCCAGAGGGAATATTGTGATTGTTACAGCTAAGTGTGTTTACTCATCTGACGCTGCGCTATTTTCATTATATTACTTTGTTTATGAGCACAGTAAAGGAATCATAACGAGGGTGAAACACCTCTTGTCATTTGAAAACAGTCAGGGTATGTCTTCACCATGGTGTTGATTGTTAAGACCGTACTCGCCGCGAGGTAGTGCATGGCATATAGAGATTTTTAAAAATATAAAATTAAAAAAAGCATGTGCGCTTGCGTACTTGGGTTAGTGCGACCTGAAAATGCCATCTTGAAAGCATAAGCTGTCTGAAAACTTTTCTTATCTTGCAAATTACTAACTTTTTATAAACGTATTTTTGTGCCTTTCCGTCAGCTTGATTCACTTAAGATATTCTCAAGACATAGTGAATTGCCTGGTTTTTCGGAGTCATACTGTCTTTGAATGCATCATCTGTTTGTTTGGAAACAAAAGGACTTTCTCAAAGCACGCTTGTGTGATTGCGTTAATCAGTTCCTCTTTTCAATCTCATATTTTGTTTCGGAGTCATCCTCTTTATTTTTCTATCTTTGTAACTTTTGTAGCTGCAAAATTGCGTGAAGACATCTTTGTATCGCTTCTTCTTGGGCAATCGCAAAGGGATTGTTTTTCATCCACCGTGGTTTTGTTTTTCTGATGATGAGGCAAAATCATGTTAAGAGCATTTTCCTCTACTGCCTTGAGAGCTTGTCTCATATTGTGAACACGACTAATTTTTTTTCGGCGTCGAAAGTGCGTTTTGAGTAATCGATTTATTTTGTCGGAACTCGCAACCAGAATTTATATACTTGTCTTATATCACTAGTCTTCATTGTTCCAATATCAATTTCATCAGTGTTCCCATGTTAACATCATCACTGTTCCCATGTCAAGTTCATCAGTGTTCCCATGTAAACATTATCATTGTTCCCATGTCAACGTCATCAATGTTCCCATGTTAACATCTCATTGTTCCCATGTTTACGTATTTAAAAGAAAAAGGAAAAGATTCGTTCTATTTTGATTACTGTTTTTATCATACTGAGAGGCAGAGAAACCCTTTTGAGTAAGACACCATAGTTATTATACCCTTGGACTTGTCTATAATACAAACTAGCCTACTGTTCCTGATGAATACTAATTTTTGCGAAAGCTGACAATGTTTTTTTCATGAGGATCTAATTTTTGCGAGCCCTGCATGATGGCGTGTGTGTAATAATTGTGTATGAGAGCAGAAATTTAGGGTAATCCGGAATGATGGAATAGGACTACTAGTAATAAAATTATTTGTCAACTTTGCTTTGTGCTGATAGAGGAAACAATACTCTGTTATCAGTAATGCCCAAGTATTGAGGGGTAATAACTAGAAATAACTGCTTACTAGGGGTTAGCACTTTAAAAAATAATTGTAAGAGAACTTTTTTTTTTTTTTTTGCGGAAGGCACATTTCACAAAGCAAGCTCAGCTGGCGAACTTCGCAAATGCAAATATTAGGTCCTTGCGGAAAACAAAATCCACTTCTACAGTAGTCATAAACAGAATGTGTTTTCTGCTTGTTACGCATATTTTGTGAACACCGTATTGTGCTCATGCATAATGGAATCTGAAATCATCTTGTTTTGTAAAATGATATTTTTGAAACTGCGGAGAATTAGAAATATCATATTACTGGGACAGTCCAGCTTTCATCCAGAAAACCCACGAATTGTCTTGACATTAACTTACCGAATAAAATCTTTCTGAAAGAGAGAAAGGACAATAGGTTTATGGTCTTCACTCGGTTGATTACTAACGATTACACCAAGTTTTGTAACACGTGGTGATATGTTTGTCACGCTTCAAATGGCGTTCTCCTGCAAACTGATGCAGTCTATAGAAGCCTAATCCAATTTCCCTCTTTGAGCCAATAAACTGTTTTCTCTACTGTCACTTGCAAGAAAGTCCATAGTCTCTAGGTCTTCTTTAATTATTTGCAGAATTCAATGAGCTTATTAAAAATGATGTTCAAAATATAGATCTTGCAGTTCGTTTTCGAGCTGCGAACCGATACATCGAAAGGTGTAAACAAGCTAACCAGTTTCCTTAACGACAAGTGCTCCGCAGAGAAGGCCACACCGAAACCGAAGCGAATGACCCAAACTTCAGGTTTAATTTACAAAATCAGGAGAGAGTGTAAAATAATTCGCAGGTAGGTTCACAAATCTAGGGCCCATTCTCCACTGTCTTACTAACACATGTAACAACATATTATTTTTAGCCAATTAGAAGTCTGTAACCTATAGGACTGTTGTAAGGTTTCGATATATGTTATGCCTTTTCGGCGTAAGAAATGACAGGTAAGCTTAGCAAGTGATGTATGTTTTTTTTCTCTCATGTCGTAATCTGGTTATGTAAAATCAAGACCTGAAGTTTTCAATCTTGTCCTTGTGACATTTGAAGTCAGGCCGAACTGACGAGCGTTATGCCTAATCTCAGTAAGTGCACTTCAGTAGCGTATCCACATATCCGTTTCTTTCTGAAATATCAAGCACGTCTGCTATGCCGACGGTATCTACATGGATAATTATAATTTGCGGACCTCCTATACAAAAATCCTTTTTAAATCATTCCAATCAAACTGAGCTTGAAATCTTCATTCCCTGACAAGTTATGACAATACATTATTTAAAATTCTTAGAAATTGCACTTTTGAAACAAAAGTTAGTGTACTTCTTTTTCCTTTTATTTCAACTCCATTCGAGCCATTTTACTGCTTTTTGGAAAAACGCTCCGCATTCATTTTCCCCTGGAGACAAGACAAGAGAAAACTGCAGCCTTGACAGAGATCAAATTAGCAGGCGCTGTTTTGGGTAAATGGAGTTCAGCCTATTTGTAGTTTGCTGTTTAAGCCTGCAAGCAATTTCCCCAGTGGTCTGGCAAGAGGACGTCCGCAGCGACCTAGAACTGGTTAAAATTTCTCAACGACAGCGGATCAGTGGTCTTTTCCAATCCTTGATAGAGCAGCCTCACCGTAGCGCTTTTCACCGGATTGTATAGTAAATCCATGGTAAATGCCAGGATGTTGACATTTGTAGTTTTCATTCATTGGTCTCACAGAAACTACATCATCAATTACAACTACAACGTAAATGGAATGAAAAGAAATTATCCATATAGTAAAGTTACAGAAGCCTAATTCGATTTCTCTCTTTGAGCTATTAAATTGTTTTCTCTACCGTCACTTACAAGAAATTCCACAATATCTAAGTCTTCTTTAATAGTTTGCAGAATTCAATGAGCTTGTTAAAAATGATGTTTAAAATAGAGGTCTTTCATTTCGTATTCGAGCTACAAATCGATACGTCGAAAGGCGTAAACAAGCTTACTTAACGACAAGTGCTCCGCTCAGAAGGCCACACCGAGATCGATGTAAATGACCCAAATTTCAGGTTTAATTTACAAAATCAGGAAAGAATGCAAACTAATTCGCAGGCAGGTTCACAGATCTAGCGCCCAGTCTCCATTTTACTGTCTTCTTAAGGCATATAATCAAACCCCGTTTTTCATCCAATTAGGTGTCTGTAACCTATAGGATGACGTAACATGAATAGTGTAGAATGCAGTAAAGCATTAAAAGTGCCTACAGCTTGGAACCGACCAAAGCCGTTCTTATTAACCGATCTTATGGTTAATGGTTGGTTAATTACAATGAATAGTGAAAATGACAGAGGACTTAAAACATGACAGATACAGGATCAAAATTAATAATAGTTAGTGACCCAGGGCCGAAGTAAACGTCGGCGCCCTCCCTCTTTTTTGCCACTCAGTATCGCGTGTTTCTGTTCCAGTCCTCTTCACCTATTTTGTTTGTCTCCTATTACCCCTATCTTATGACCCCTGTCTTTTCCCTTTTTCTTTTTCCCTTTTCTTCATCCTTTCGCGCCTGAAACTGTTGTACCCCTTTTTCAAACACAGTCTAAAAGTAAAGGCCTAAATCTGTCATAGGGAATGCCTTATTATTTTGACGCGTCTGCTCTACTTAACCCTCTCGCAGTCGGATCATCGGAATAGCAGTTCCGGTCTACCAACAAGCCAGCACAGGAAGCCGACGCTTGTCCTTCCGCTTCCGGTATCAATATTATTTCATTACCCACCTTGTCTTCGTTATCTACCGAGCTTGACACATCCCCTTATGCCTGAACTGGTAGTAAACAGTCATTATTTTGTTGTGACAAGTTCCCATGATGCTTTATTTCTTCCATTCTTCTTAGCAATTTGCCTCGCAATTTTCCGCACCGCCATATTTCATTATTCACTCTTTCTTCCCTGCCCCCCCCCCCCCCCNTCTCTCCTGTTTGTAGGCCTTGTTTTGCGGCTATCATTACTGTGTCGGATATGCCCGCGTGGAGACCAATTTTCCGTGGCTCTAGGGAATTTCTGTTTGTCCGTGCACGTTTGCGTGCATCGAGCCATTTCTCCTAGAGAGACGATAAATTCCTCGGACCGACCTAATAGAGGATAATGTAAGGGAAATAATTTCTCTCCATCATCAAGTGTGCATCAAGGGGTGGAATGAATAGAATGAAAAGAGGCGAGGGTGTGTGAAACCAGAGAGAGGGATTGAGGGAATTGAGGGAAGAAAAACTAAAGAAACAACATCACGAACTGGCTGACAGATATTTTCTGGAAGCGGTCGCGGAAGGAGGAGGTCGTGGTATTGTGGCGTTCAGCTCTGTGGTTTTGGTGATTTTTCTGACGCTGGATAATAAGGAGAAAGTAAGGGTTGAAGGGGCGAGAATATTGTTTAAGAGGGTACGGTATATTAATAAAAAAAACCTTTTCATGTGCCTTTGTTTAGAGAGAGAATGGAGAGAAGGAAAATGCAGAAGGAAATAGGAAGAGGATATTAATATTGTCGTGTTTAGCTGTGTGATTTTGATGATTTTTCTGTCTCTGGCGGAAAATAAGGGTTAAAGAAGAGAGGGCGTTCTTTGAAAGAGTAAATTGAAAAAAAAAATCATGCATGTGTCACTGTTTATAGGAGAGAGAGATCGAAGAATGAGAATAAAGAAGGAAGTAGGAAGAGGTCAGAGAAGAAGAAAGTAAAACAAGAAGAAGACTGAGAGGGAAGAGGACGGGGTATGGAAGAAAAAGAAGAGGAAATGATAGTGGAGAAAGAAGGGATTGGTAAATATGGCGAAGAAGCAAGACAGTGTTGATCAAGAACGCAAAGAAAGTGGCAGTAAACACATTTAATATCAGATTTTCCAGGAGAAGAAGGCCATAAGAAGAGAGAAAGATGTGGTAGCGATTATTATTGGTCTAGTTCTTAAAACGGATAAGATCAGATCGGCTTCAAAAGTTCCTTTTTTATCGAGAGAAAAAGGAAGAAACTTAATAAGAGATTTTCTGGCAAGTGGATCAAGGCGTTAGAAGAATTTTTCTATTAGCTGTGAGTCATTGTAGGCTGTGACGCAGATGGAGAGACGGCGACACTCCCATGCACCGAGAAAAACATGAAAATGGGAAGGAGAGGGGAAAAAAGAGGGAGGGAAAGAGAGAAAATAAGAGGAAGAGAGAAGGAAGGAGCAACTTTTGAGGGTGACATTAAAGCTGAGAAAGAGAGAGAGGGAAGGGAGGAGGTAGAGAGAGAAAGAGGGAGAGAGGGAGGGGGAAAGGGGGAGGAAAAGAGAGAAAGGAAAAGAGTGAGGGAGAGAGAAAGACATACTTTCGAGGGCGACATTAAAATGAGAAAGAGAGAAAGGGAAAGAGAAGACAGGAAGGAGGGAAAGAGAGAGAGAGAGCGAGGGGGTGGGGTGGAAATAGAGCAAAGGAAGAGAGAGAAAGGAAAAAAGCGACTTTTGGAGGGTGACATTAAATAGCAAAACAGAAGATTGAGAGAAAGATAGAGAGAAAGAAAGAGAGAGAGAGAGAGAGAGAGAGAGAGAGAAAGAAAGAAACAGGGAGAGACATAGAGATGAAGAGTTGAAACAAAGAAGAAACAAAGAGAACGTGTTTAAAATAAAGCGAGACTGAATTGAATTACAGAGAAGGAAGAAAATATAAAACACAAATGAGATTAGGTTAGCCTATGTGTGTACGCAGTTGTTGTAATGCTGTGTGCACCTTGATAGATCTGATCTATACTTCAAAAGCGAAGCTAATAAAGGGAAAAGAATGAGAACTTATGAGAGGAAACGGACGGATGGCCGAACGAAAAACACACACACACACACACACACACACACACACACACACACACACACACACACACACACACACACACACACACA
>JAWQUT010000177.1:893286-938587 GCA_033807755.1 Ellobium chinense
CGCCTCTCTTTTCTTGCTATTTCATTTCTTTTCTTCCATCTCAGTCGTTTTCCTTTCCTTAATCCCCTCCTTTCAGTCTTTCTCTCAAGTTCATTGAAATCAAAGTGTTATCCCTTTTACTCCCTAAAACTGTCTTTCTCCCGATTCGCCTGCCGTCGTTAGTGTTGCCTTGTCCATGACACGTCCTCTAGAAAGTAAAGCAACATAATCCCTTCGTCCCCCGATCTAGGCTTGTGCATCAGTCGATATTTTCAATATCTGATCCTATGAGTACACATGACTCCTTTATTGTAAATAGACGTTATCGATACCCTGAAGCCATAATCGTTTATCAGAACACGTTAACCTTATTAATATAGAAGTGAAACGTCAAAATAAGGTCCTCTTGGCACTCGAATGATGCGGAATGATGCGGAATAGCAAAAATATAATGCACTGAGTTGCGAGTGGTGGTTGCTGTATTTATATCTTTGTCTTATTCATTAGCATACATACTACCGTTATATTCTTATCGTATCATCCTCCTCCGACACCAAGCCGTCATATCCCCCTCCGATAAATGGCCGTCGATAAAAAGTTCCACTAACAAATTTGAAAGTATAGATGGTTGCCGCCATGTTGCCGAGCTCTCACCTCCGGTCTTCGCAAAAAGATGTCAGATTTCTAACACACTTTTAGTAGTGTGCACACTTCCTAACCGAGACTGACGCGCAGCAACCGAAAACGTGCCTCAGGTCCACCAGTAAGATGGGATTAAAGATTACACAACAGAAACCATTTCATGCGCTATCAGGAATCCACCAGGAACCACGGCTTGTGGTACTTTCTGCGTCAATAATGGATATAAACAACCCAAATAAAGTGAAATAATTGAAATGACAATATATTGATAATATCGACCAAGTTAGCTTACGGAAGGGAGTACTCATGCTTGGGGAAAAGGGGGCGCGGGGAAGAGTATTGAGAATAGTCACAATCAATATCGACTAAGACATAGCCCTACTTTGTTCGGATTCCTTTTCTCTGTCCACTAATTCTCTTCGGGACCAGGTTTCATGCCAAGTGGGCGGTGTCATAGAGGGAAATAATCGATACTTGCATCAACCTTTTCCAAAAGAGACATCGATATAATCGAACACTACACTGCATGAGGGGAGGAAAATAATCCGATAAATGCAAGGCAAAATCAGTCCATGCCAGGTTCATAAACAAGAAGTGGTCGGCATTATATGCAAGAAAATCAATCAAAGTAGATCGTTTTGAAACTGAATGATCAAGTTTCACCTTCCGCCCAGGATCTCCTGTATTGGAAAAAAAAAAGTAACTAAGTTAGGTAACTAAATTGTCCCTCCTCCTTCCATCCAAGCAGCTTCTAAAACCACTGCTGTTTGCGTAACATGGCGAAATGTCCTACATAAATGTGTCTTTATAACAAAGTCGGCAGGCAAGAAAAGAGCAGGTGATGTTGTCCGAAAACAGAATGAGAACGATATCGATACCAAAGACATCGAGCTGCCCATCTCGGCTGTTTCGAGCTCTCATTCATATAATTTATAATGGTCCTCAATGAATTTATATGTCCCTGTAACGTTGTGTGACTGTCCTGTCTGCCTGTCTAGTGTGCTTCCATCCCATATGTCTATTCTGCCCCTTCTCTGTTGTCTTTTTTAATCTGTCTCCGTCTGCGCCAGTTTCCGCCTGATTGTACCATCAGATAATAGGCTGCCATTTACCTGATGACGTCTTGCATGCTTATGTCTGTTTGGTATTGTTATATACTATTACGTTTGTCTGTCTTGCGCAGACGTCCTTTTACTTATTTGCCTGTCCCGTCAGTTTGCCGTAACTCGTCGAATGCCAGAGATAAGCTTACGAGGAATATCCTGAAAATTGTATCATAGATCGTGATCAGACGCTCCGTCGCTAAAATGGTAATGGGATGTACAAAAGTCATTTCGATGTCTGTGTGGAGGGACGTAACTCTCGACTCCCTGTCTTTTCCACGCGCGGCATTACCTCTTATCTCCCTTGTGTTCATTGACAAAACACCATCGTCAGTTCGATCCACGAACCGCTCGTACGTCAGTCTTACGGAGGGCAAGCGGGAGAGCTGCAAATCTGGGCTCACCGAGTCCCTTCAACAGACGAAAATCGCATTGATCCAGTCTCTTCCTTTCTAGACGCGAGCAAACGTTGCTGTAGGATTGGGGCAAAAAGGGATCCGGGGGTAGGGGGGTGAAGGGGTTGGAGAGGTGTCGGGCGCGAAGTCCATGGCCATCCTGTCTTCTCAATGGAGGAACTAGCTGATTCACTCGCACCGAAAATAATTACAGGCCAGCCCTCGCGGCGAGGGTATCTGGATCACTAGGGTGACGACGAGGGACAGATAGGAGGGCAGGATTATATTGACAAATGTATCTCTCTGTCAGTAGAGGAGCTGTCGTTCACCCGTCATTCGTTCACACGGTGCCAGAATATGGCCTGGGTGTTTTTGAGCACTCTTACTCATATTAGGGTTGTGAGCCTAGCCCGTCTTCATCGCCATCATTTTATTAAGTGCCTGATAGCCTGCTATAAAACTTCGATTGTAATTGTTCCAACATTCGCGCATGCTTTCTTGTAACATTCGCCAGATCTGTCTGTCTGTATTACAGTCTGTATTATCTGCCTGCGTACTTATCTGTCTGTCTGTATGTTTGCCTGCCTGCTTGTCTGTCTGCTTGTTCGTCTGTCTGTCTGCCTGTTTGTCTGTCTTCCTCTTCCTTTGTTTTTTTAATTTCCCTTGCTAGCTCCTTCTTTTACATTTTGACCGTGTCACAGACAGACAGACAGACAGACAGACAGACCCTTTAACAGGGGGCATAATCCTTCGTGTCTGAGTAATGTAGTAGCATGCATGACCTCTCTTGCCATAAATCTGTCTAAAATTATCGATACCACTAATACGTACGTAGGGCAGTTCTTTCGAACCGACTTTTTTTCTTTATTCACACAGTTGTGCCCTCGTCTCCTCGCTTGTCTACTATAAAATGTGTACATTGATCCGAAAACCTAGATCTAGATACTAAGACTGATTATTACCGGATTCGCTGGCCTCTGGCGATTGGCCTACATACCCCTACAAACTACAAACTTCCTTCCTTCCTTCCTTACCATTTTTTCTTTCTTTGCTCGATGTTAGTCATCCCATATTATTATGTTTTGCCAGCTATCCGTACAGAATCAACACAACCCATCGTGCGCCCGGAATATTCAAAGTCTCTCTTTACTATACAGTAGAGCCTAAAGATCTCGCACCTCACTGACTCGAATACCACGTCTACTTGTTGCAAAGCTGTGATCCATCCCTTGAAATATCTAGATTAAATTACCCCACGAATTCGATTCGAATGCATCACGAACTCGAATTATAGAGCCGACCCTCTGGAATTATTTGGATTCTGCAGTAGCTTGTATGCGTATGAATCCCTCTCACACTAATAATGAAGCTACGGGGATGCGGGCATGCAAAGCCACCTATACCCATTAAAACTAACATGCTATAATTGTCATGGAAGCTGAGTTGCGTGGCGGTCTTAGTTTCTCATTAAAAAGTGGCCTCACATTTTAAAACAAAAAAAATCTTCATTGTAAACTTTTCTGCAACCGCGAACCGCCAGTTATTGTCCTGAATTTGCTGAAACAAAAGTTGCCTTGTTTCCCTTGGTCAGGGTTCACAGGTCAGAGGTTGCGCAACACTTAGTAGTCTATCTGCCCTAGCCCGTAAGCGTATGCCCAGAATCAGAAAGTCCCTGTTCAGGTTTGGCAAGTCCATTCCAAAAAATGGATGTTTTTTTGATGTGAAGGTTGATAGTATCCCGAAATTATCCAGCTGCCCCATGCTTATATTAGTGTGACAGAGGGAATATAGGCGGAATCATAGATGATGTTTGACTTCCAGGCGTGTTCCGAAGCTTGATCACGACGCTGACTCATTGTGTTGACTCCCACATATAGACTCCTTCCAGGTGATGGAGAACTGCAAACATCTGAAGTAAATCTACGAGCTATTGTAGCCACAATCTGGGGACTTTTGGATAGCACCTCGTAAATACAGTCAAGAACATTTTGTTTCGCCGCTTCCATTGGGGGGGGGGCGCTGGGGTTTATGCCCCCACAAAAAAAAACTATGCTTCCCCTCTTAGTCCAGCCAGTGGGTCATGAGAATGGAGAATGTGCGTCACTGTACCCCTCCTCATTAACCATTTTGACCACCCCCCACTATTAGTATGTATTCTTTTTTTTTAACGCTACAAAACAGACGGATGTGTACCTTTGACCGTCGCATGAGAGAAATAGGAGTGGTGAAAGAAAGTGGTAGATAGTAGAGAAACGACATGTATCATCAAATGTAACTTTCATGTTTATTTCGAAAAGGCGGTATGATCGTGACGTCAGAAAATGCCATACGTGCGCCTGTCTGTCATAACATAATGGACCGCGATAGATCCAAACATGATAGATCCAAACATGAAAATACGGGTGAACGCTCTACGCTCTATTATAGCAGTGTCACTGGAAGAAAACGATTAAGTCTTATTCAGATGTTAACCTTGGCTTTGCACGGGAAGAGTATGCAAAACGTTCTCACTGTGACTTTTTGCCTGGGGGATCGAACCATCTATTATTCAGGGTACGGTGATGTTTTCGGAAGCAATCACCAAGGAGACACAGTTTACGCTGTCACGTAGGTCACAGCGCCCTTAGGTCTTAGTATTCACGACGAACTGTATGACGAAAATCGCGCCCATGTACTCCAATCATAATGTTAGTTCTACTGTACTGGGAAATGTCAAGGAAGGAAATCTTTAAATGCTGATGACATAATGTGCCATGCGTCTCGCCAGTTGCCTGTAGCAGGGTCCATGGTACGGTAAAGCGTCTGTGAGTAGTTGCGATTCAGAAGGGTTAAAGAAATGGCTTGCAGTTAGTCAAAATCGGGCTTATGTCGCTAAACTAGGAATTGGGGTGTCAGGTTATGTAGGTGACTGAGACCATTCGATAAGGATATTTGTTTGCTGCAGAAATCGAGAGTAAATTTTTTTTTTGTTTTTTTACCCAGACTGTAGGTGAATATTATGCACTCCAGTAATTGTGCCAGATAGCTAGACACATAAATAAAGAAATAAACAAAGAGATAAATAAATAGATAATGGAAGAAATGAAGCATTCACTCTTATCTAAAGTTAAAAGACCTAACAATTATACAGTGCAAGAATACTTTAGAATTTAACATCAGTTAATGAATAAACAGATTACTAAGTAAATAAGTAAGCAGATATGTAACTGAATAAAGAAATGGGTACCATAAATATATAAAATCAAAATAACTAAATAAATACATAACCGAAGTAAATAAATAAATAAATAAATAAATAAATAAATAAATAAATAAAATAAGTGCCATCTTCAGTAAACTTATTCAACTACTTCAGAGTTCACTATGTGATGGACCTAATATGAGGTCTTAGTTACCACTGAAACTCCCACTGATCTCTGCGTTGTCAGCTGTAGGCGGACCTATATAAGTCTATAATCATAACAGCAGACAGTACATGCAGCCTATCTTGGCTGCTTCTACGCTGTGCCTTGTAAATGTTGCCTCAGGTCAGTCTCAGTAGCTGACAGTGACGAATGCAAGTCTATAAGAGAGTAAAGTCATTTCTATACACAANATATATATATATATATATATATAATGGCCAGTGGTCAGTAACTGTAGATATTGAGTCGAGTATTTTGGAGGCAGATTAGATTACCTTCATTGTGAAAACGTGTTCCTCAATCTGATTTTGTCAGAGTACTTTTTTCCATTGTCCACGGATGATCCCCTGTCACTTCAAACAACTATGTCTCGCCAGTATAATGCTAAGTCAACACGATTTTTTACCAGAGTACCTGATGAATGTACATACTTAAGAGTTTTCAAAGTATGCCAGTAACTTGAATTAGCCAAGAATCGATTTAATCCTCAGTTTGACTGGCTGTAAGATGAATTTACTTTGGGGAACTGACCGAATTTATCACGTGAAAGTTAGAGGATATAATATAAAGAGACGGTTGAAAACTAGTATGATTTCTATGGTGAAACATTTCGAGGGTTAGCAACCAAAATGTGTTATGCCCAAAATGCACAAAAGGAGAAAATTGGAACTGAAATTTTGTACAGAAATAAAAATTCAATTTGCCTGCAGTATCTTGATTCTGACTCTATTAACACATGTATTGGGTAAAAAAAATAAGCACACATAATATTGTAATGTCATTTAGTTCTAAGCACGTTCAACTAGTGATAAAATGTGGATGTTGCTAGCCCTCGATTTGTTAAATGAGAAGAACAAGGTATCGACAGCCACGATTCAAGAAAGAGTTACAGAAATTTGTGTAGAATGTTGACAGATTAAGCAGTGAAACGCTCAAGACGGATTAACAGGCCTGTTATGAAATTTGAATATGATAGGATCTGGTGTCAAAAACATCTGCGAATTATGAGATACATGGTGGTGAACTGCGACTGAAGAGAGCTGAAGGGGATAATAAAGTCTGAGGATGTATATTAATACATCGCTGGATACACAGCGAAAATATGATACCAGCTCAGCACGTATTCCAAAGTAGATTATAACAGGAAGTCCATGTAGTGATGACGATGAAAATGGTATTAAGATAAAAATATGTTTCTTTTTATATCATGAACGTAAATATGTACCTGTAAAATACAGATGACAGAAGGAAAAAAAAACAAACAAACAAATTGAAAGCCTGGGAAACAACGGATTCCTTGGTACCAATATTTCGGTTTATTGCCCTTTATCAGGGTTAAATCATATTGTAGAAATTATGTAGATAAATATATAAATGATAATATTAGTATCAGTGATGATACTGATGACAGTAAGATGATGATGTCGTCGATCATGTCTTTGATCTTCTTCAGATCATCCTCATTCCTCAATTTTAAAGGGCACACCACAGTGAAAACCGTGGAAGCAAAGCCATAACTTTTATGATCAAGAGTGTTTTCAAACTTTCATCCCCATTTGTGTATGTCGGCACCAATGAAATTTGTCAGTATGAGAATGAATACTCAGATTTTGCAATCACTATGGCATTTGTTTTAACGACCGCATACGCCGCGAGAAAGCGTGTAAGACAGAAACACCTTGTGCACATTCTTACTGGGGTTAATGTGGCCGCTTAAAAACGTCAACGTGAAACCGTAATCTCTCTATTATCTGAGTATCCATGATGTAGCTTGTTGTTGGAGAAGTTTATATGAAATAAACAACTAGATTATAAGAAGGAATGGATTTTAATGTCACTGGACTTGCTGTATCCCCAGTGACACGTCCGCACTTTGATTCATTGAATTTTAATACCCTACTTACCCTTATGGTGGTGAGGACATTAGCTTCAAGCGAAGCGTACACGTCGTACGTTTCAAAGTCTTGATTTTAATGAGGGTAAAACCATTAACAATGACCGAGATGATTAGCAAGATGGGGTTGGATTTCCTTGTTCAGTAGGTCTACTTTCTTCACGTCTCTGAACATATTTGGTAATCTTTTACCACTGTGGTAATATTTCACCCCGAGCAAGACATCCATCGTAAAAGGTCATGAAAAAATGGGGACGTTTACAGCGCGTATCGATTTCATAGTCTTTCCATGGCACTGTCGACAATGTGGGAAGCAGGCCTGGCTCGGCTGAGCCGTAATATGAAATAAACCGCGCAAAACGGTTAATCGCTCCAGGCGATCGTGCGACAGCGGTTCCACAGCCGCCACTACAACTTCCTGACATGCGCAGACCAATGGAACGCTCAGCAGGGTGTCCGATTCTGGTTCTGAGAAGTTAATGGGAATGGTTTTTTTTTTTCGTTTTTTTATATCCATTCCTGATGATCTTCAGATTGATCAAAGACAATTATTTTTGAGGTTTTAGAAGTCTCGGATTAAGGCGAATACCGACAAAAACCAACCTTAAACATTTATGACGGACTGTATGGTTAGCGGGCATACCTGTATATATACATGTAGTGAACATTGCTTATAGGCGGACCTCTGCTATGTCCAAGTAAATAGTTCCTTCTGCACTTTTGACCAGATATTGTTTTTGTAGAATATGTTTTTGATTGTCACAGAGACTATTATAAATATATAAATTCGCAAGTTTTATTTATTAAAAGAAAATAATTTCACTTTGCATTTTGTGCGGACAGACTATCTTTTGGCGCCGAAGCTTCCATAAAAATAAAATGCTCTACAACCACAAGGAAAATTGCCTGTGGCATGGTTTGTAACACGGGTCCAGATGATTATCTAAGGAACACAAAATATTGCCCTTGTGTTTTCATTTTTATTTATGTGTTTTCGTCGCAGTCTTTATTGGAGTCACTTACGGCGTTTATAAAGCTGCGTCAGATAGATTTTGTTTGATGTAGTAAAGGGAGGACATTATTCAATAGGAAAAAAAATATCACTGGGAGTGAGCGTGCAAGGCTTGGACTACTCACGCAGGACGTTCAGCGACCTCTTTTTTTCAGGTTCTGAATCGCGCGCGGCCGTGTGTCAGTCTTGTAGACGTACCTGCGAATCGCGTGCCAAGAAAGACAGACGGACGCAGGCGGAGGACTCACGCAGGAGAGAAAGAGAGACTCACAGTGACTTCATAGAAATACAGAAGGATAATGGATAATCAAGGAAAATGCAGAGCGACAGAGGAGAATGTGTTCATGTTTGGATGTAGTCGAGGAATTTCAGTGTTTATCATCGGGACAATGCGCCAAGGCAAGTTACACGTTTAGTGTATACATTTTTTTTCTTCCCCTGTTCGGAGGTGATTGGGTGTTGTCCCTCTGTCATGTGGCAGGGGCTGCTCTCGCGTTGTTTACATTTCAAGAAACAAAGACTTGAGAATTGGTTTTCGAATCTGTGATAGGTAGGTAGGTAAGGGCAGCGGGGCCCTTGATAATTTAGACAATCCCTAACACACCTTGATATTGTTTATAATACGGCACAGGTGTAAAAGTTACTATCGACGCCGTTTTGCGAAGTAAATCGTATGTAGTAAATCCATAAACTGAAATTAAGGCTTTCTTCTTTAACAATGCTGATATTTTCTTAAAATATATCGAGGGCAGCGCGGTGAAACCGTCGTAAATGTGTAACTACTGTACACATAATTAAAGGTCAGTTATATCGATATAAATTTGTATAGTAACGACCTGGCTGTGTTGGCTTTTGTAATTTGAATTCTGTCTGTAAAAGGAAGAAAATCATCGTTTTCTGTTGTACTGCTCTTCTCTAAATTCGGGAGCCCCATGTCCTCTTTCATTATAGCCAGTGATACACGCTCGTATCATTAGAGTGGACATAGCTATTAGTTAGTAGATAGATGGTGACCAGTTGTATGTAGAGAAATATATCACTCACCTAAAGAAAGGGTTACATATTAAAGGTTCTTTTCACGTAGAGGACAAAAAATTATTGACAAGTGTGTGGTGGATCAGAAGTTTATTTCAGTCACACCGCGATTATTTTCAGAGAGATTTCACTTCCAGTTCCTTTACTTTCACTAGCCACAGCCCAGTCTCAAAGTAAAATGTTCGTGTTTTAAAACGAAATGCAAGAGTATGCGCTTGATCATTCTATTTTTTTTTTTTTTGAAATCCCCATCCCCAGTCTCTCTCAGTAATGGCTCTGGGTAAGCGCTCATGGTGCCCATGGTATTTGTAATAAGAGGTTTTCAGCTTCTGGTCGCATTAGTCACCCGCCAGGAGTGTCACAAAGATTTCAGGTGACCACTAAAGCCCATAACGCCTAACACCAGAGCTGGAGTATTATCAACACGAAAATCAGTTTTAACTCAGCGCGCACACAATACAAATCTTAGTACCTTTCCTAGATACAGACCACTCGGGCTAGTCATTCGGAAGCCTAAAGGGTTTACCATTATGTTGCCGTAAGACTTCGATGATGATGATGATGATGATGATGATGATGATGATGATGATGATGATAACAACCAACAACAACAACAACAACAACAACAACAACAACAACAACAACAGCAGCAGCATCAACAACAACATTTAAATAATGATGGTGGTGATGATAATAATAATAGTGATAATGAAATAATGATAATAATGATGGTTTTAATAATAACAGCTTTGTAAATCTTTTAGCTGGGCTAATGCCTGCTCATGTGACTTCACACTAGTGATCTCAGCAGAGCCAGATCACTGTACGACTTTCTCATCTCCCTAGTAAGCATACAGTGTCGCTAATCACTAGTATTCGAACAATATCTTTCATCGCTGATAGCTCAATACATATTTTGCGGACGAGTGGAGTGAGTAAAATTGAAACATAATGTGCTCTCAAGGCACTCACTGCATAGCCATGGTGGGAATCAAACCCTCGACTATCACCTGCCATGCAAAACATTTGCAAAACATATTTTTAAGGCACTGTGTCGCTTTATACTAACGGGGACCGCAGCTAATCGATTTGTGGCATCGAGTTTAAAAATATTAAAAAAAATGGGTAAAAGTATTCTTGCTGCAGTCCATCGCATATTATTATATTGAGGCTTTCAAGATATTGGGTTAGCCCAGTTTCTTTCATTACTTTGATCGACCGCCAAAGTCATCCCAACGCGTGGAAAATAGAACGGATTTGAAAGCTACGCGCAAGTATGCCAAGAATGGCACTAGTCTAATGGAACCAACGAGTCTGAAAGAAAACAAGTGCCAAAAGCGTGTTTTATCATGACAGTTTAATACTCGAGGCGCCATCGAACAGAAGTCCACTTAATGGCAACTTACACTTTATCTCAACAATTTTCAAGAAACCGACTGCTTCATTTGTTCACTTGTTACTGGAAACATCATCATTACACTCAGGACATGTCCACAGGCGCTACGGTCACCATGCTTGTCATGGCGGTCCATATCTGATTGGATATTGCTCTGTTCCTTCCAGCAAGTCAGTAGTATCCTCCATTCGCAGTCTCCCTACACTTTGCAGTATCTTTCACTTCATTTCACCACACTCGTTGCGACTGATCGACTCACTGCAGGGTTATTGTCTCAGATCTTCTCCTCTTCCCTTGGTTTCGTTTCCAGTTCCATGAAGAGATATAGTCTAAATAATAATTGTATATAATTATGTATAAAGTAATGTACATATATACGCATTCTGTATACGTTAATAATTTGATGCATAAATAGGGAGACCGCGGAATTCTCCCTCACTCACTCGTTTTCACAAAAATCACCTAATCTAGGACGTATTGGTCCGTGGTATATGTCGAAACGTTTGGGGTTGAAGATATCTAGGGATTTTTGAAATTTTGATATGTCTAGTCTAGCAACTGAGAACAGGGTGTTAAGTGTTTCAAGGAACGAATTCTATACACAAGAAGGACGCCAATTCTTTTGTCATTTGGGTATGTCAAGGGGAAGCATTCTTGATCCATAAAACTACCTGCTGGAAAGTAGGTGCAGAATCTCATGGTGCGCAACTTTCATTTACCCTCCTATTTTTCCTAGTCTGCTTTCAGCAGACAACACCTTGCATTGCAAGGTTCTCAGGTAAGGGTGTGTTCTGTACTAAGAGAAAGTCACTTGGTCTTCGCAGCGTCTTTTTCATTGCAGCTTTCTTCATGTGCCTGAAGGTTTTGTCAGTAAACAAGAGTTGACGGTATTATAAACTCAACATCTGTAGCTCCGTTAGTTGTACTAAGAATTAACAACATCAGATCTCAATTTCTCTTCTGCCGTCTTATGACTAAAAGACACATAATTATGCTCTATGATTTAAAGCGCATGTGTGCCTTTTTGTCAAAAGATGGCAGTGTTGCCCTGTTAGTTATACTATACTTATGTAGTCGTGTCTCAGTTAGACAGTTATACCTTGGGCAGCATGTAAAGGTCAATTAGACCGTGTCATAGACGCCATCCAGAACGTGCGTGGATGTTTATGTCACGAAGCCCGTGCCACTGCACGCGCAGACTGCTCGCCTCCAGTGATAGTCATGACTCAGGTTTCCTGTTATAGAGCATGGGCGTTCTGGTGGGCGATACCCTGGAATCAGGTATCGATACCGATGCTTGGACAACATCCGGTGCTTTGACACTGGGTTTCAGGCTTCGATACCGACGCTTTGGCAATATCGGGTGGCGTAATACTGGGTTTCAGGCCTTGATACCGATGCTTAGGCAATATTGGGTGGCCTAACAAAAGTTTACTTGATTTAAAATTTTAAAACCTACAACCTGCAAATTTCAAGGTGACGTGGTATGTCACAACTGGAAACAATATAAAAAACATAATGTCGAATGTCTAACAATAGTATGTCCTATGTGCGTCTGTCATTGGTGCCTGCGCACGTCACGTTTTGTGAGGTTTTTCACTTTTGTTCTTTTTTGTGGTATGACAAAACTGTGGCATTTAGATATTAAATGAAACTTGCATTAATCATAAAGTAGATCATATTATCTCTGTGTTAAATGCCCTTATAGTTTCAACTCAGCCTCTCTGTATTTCTTAAAACTTCTTGGACTTTGAATTAAGTAAACGAATACTCGGATAATCCTGTATAATATAGAATTGTAAACCCGCATGATATTTGGACCTCAACTCCAACCCCAGTCTCAGTGCCTCTATTTATTATAGCCTTTTTTGCTCTTTTGCTATTAAAAAGCAAAGAATTTGGCCTAGTGGCCGGCTCAATATTCCGTACGTTATATACCATACTGTCTGCTACTTAGCCATTTGCAGAGAGTTGATATTAGATGAAAATGATACGTCTGACGTAGACCTGGCTGAGAATAATAATATAAAACTTATTCTAACCTAACATGTGAACAAAAAACTGTTCAGCTATAAAGATATATCGCCACTTTGTCTTGGGTATTAAAATACCTGTCAAATCACATGTCAAATTATGGGGTTCTCGAATATTCCATATTGATACCGTCATTAAAGAATTGGCCGCTGAATAGCTGACAGGACCGTGCCTTATCACGAAGAGTCCCACAGCATCTTCTCTTTCTCTCTCTCTCTCTCTCTCTCTCTCTCTCTCTCTCTCTCTCTCTCTCTGTCTCTCCCTCCTTTCTGTCTCTTCTTCTCTTTCTGTATTTCTACATTCTTTTATTTAGAATCTGATTCAGAACCTAGTTCCACTGTTAATGGAATTCATTAGGAGTGGTAAACACACAGCACAAGTAAATCAGATGAGGTTCAGATACATGAAATTCATGAAGCGATGGATCTAATTGAAAGGGGAGATCACTTCGGGGTAAAAATATGGCGCGCGCGGGGGGANGGGGGGGGGGGGGGGTGAGTGATGAAGGAAAAGACATGTTCAAAGACGATAACAAACTGCCTATCTGCCTGCCTGCTTCCTTGCCCGTCTGGCGCCTAGCCTGCCTCCTAGCCTGCCTGCCTGCCTGTCTGTCTCCTTGCCTGCCTGCCTGCCTGCTTGCCTGCTTGACTGCCTGTCTGCCTCCTTGCCTCCTTGCCTGCCTCCTTGCCTCCTTGCCTGCCTGCTTGTCTTCTTGCCTGCCTGCTTGCCTTCTTGTCTCCTTGCCTGCGTGCTGCCTATCTGTCTGTCTCAGTTTTCTGCTTACATGTTCTTGCCTAAAATTTCATCTAGTATCCGCCTGTCTTCACCACCAGTGTATGTAGAGCTCACGCTTGTTTTCCTTTTCATCTTATACAGTTCATTCACACTGCAGCTCAACGAATGTATAGCGTAACTTCCTTGTTGGGATTAAACGAAGCGATCAAAATGAGATCGGCGTCCATGTAAAGCTTGTAGCGATCGATATACACGGTTGATCGATCAGTCATTCAACTGATCAATAAGTCCATCGATATTTTTAAAATCAGCAGTTAGAGAGGGCCTATCACTGCGCTTTGTTTTGCAGTGCACGGTTCAGGATGAATAAACTAAGAGCAGTAGTTTTCAAACTGTCAAGTGCTCTGTGCTCACTAGGTTTGTCCAAAACTTCTGTGGCCTTTCTATTTCTCTACTCTTCACCGGTGTCCTCCAGGCTCCTCTCTATCCTTCTTTCCCATTTTTCCACCTATGTATAGCGTTTCATATGTTTTGGAGTTGAAAAAGAAAAATCTCTGCTGGAAGCAAGACTCTGTGAGATTACTAGCCGTGCACTGCAATATAAAGTGCAGTGATGAGCAAGTGGTTTTCAAATTTACAAAGCCAAAGGCCAGAAAACTGCCCCACAGGCCCTTTCGCCCAGAGCGTGGTTCGAGGGTTATCATTCTTTCCATTCCGAGAAAATGATCAATTTATCGCGTACTCTCTGCAGGGACCGGTGTTTTGCTCAACACTTTTAACAAAAAAAAATATTAAGTTGACCACCGAAACTAGAATTTCTGGGACGGTCCTCTGAAAGTGGAGTTCCTGAGATTCCATTATAGATCGTATCTGTCCTTTCATGTCTACTAGGGTCTGTTTAACTGGCCTAGTTGTTGGTTTTACACCTTGTACCACGGCAATGGTTTCAGGGAAATGCGAGCACACACAACAGCTGATAAGAGCTACTAGTATTGATCTGGATCACGGAAATCACTTCGCTTTCCTCGTGAGTTCCGGTCCGCAGTTTTCTTTTTACCTTTTCGTTCGGTTTACAGTCGTTTCTCCCATCCTTCAAACCCCCTCACCTCCCACTTTCCAGTAAAGCTCGTTTCGATCCTGGGAAAGGGATGTGGAAGAAAGCCGAGGGGGTGTATGGAGGAGAAGGGGGTGGATGGGGGAGGGTGGAAGGGGAGGGGTCACGCAGTCATTTTATCACGAGCCTGTTCGACATTTTGGCATTTCCTCGAGCGAACGTTAGGGAATTCATGGGCACCTCGGCATGAGTGCTCTTTACGATTTCGGGGCAAATTTTGTCTACCAAAGCAGTCGTAAGTCCTTAACTTTCGTTGAGTTTTGCTTCTTAGCAAAGAATAGGATTATTTGTGGAAAGGGCGTCCAAAGAGATAAGATTATTTTCGGACCTTGTCGATACCGTCTCTGAAGAAACAGGGGTAACGGGCAACTCTTTTTTTTTGTTTTGTTTGTTGTACATTGACCAAAAACGTCGTATAAACTCTACCCTATAGAGCTTTCGTAGTTCACAGACGTCGTTTGAATGTATTTGTCCAAGAGATGAAACGTCAGAGTTCTGTGGCCAAGCCGTAGATCTAACGAACACTCATAGTTCTCAGTGATGGATGGGAAAAGCTGGGCGGTTGTCCCGGGACCCCGTGCCTCTGATGAACCCAAGGGGCCCCGCCTCTCTCGCACATCTATGGGGCCAGTGTCATTTATCTTCCGTAGAGGATTCTCGCAGAAATATGTTGCATCCGTACGCCATACAATGATCCCATCTGTCATAGCGACCTGTTCCGTCGACAGTATTTCGTCTACTTGTGTTATGATAGCATAGTTTTGTGTTAAAATGTATATAATTATACATACTTCGGCCCGGGGTTAGATATATCAAGAGCTTGCGCACTAACTATAAGATCTCTTACCATCGTAAAAATTATATTAACTTTACTAAGAGTGCATTCACCACCGATGCATAAATTAAGATCCCATCGTTAATGGGAAAGTTCTTAAATGTCATCATGATGCATTTAGACCTCACGCCCTTGATCTCCATGTTCTAGGAAATCCCTGTGCATTCTTTAAAGTAAAGTCCATAATAATATTGTATATGTAGGCGTGCGCCTTACCTCATACCATGTTTTGTAATGATCCCTGTATACCATTGGTTATACAATATACAAAGCCATACGGAATTTGTTGCTACAATGGTTGAAGCTACGATGCATGCAGTCGTCATTATTTTCCTCTCATTTCATGCCATTATGTGCCTGGGTAAAAGTCCGAGGAAATGTGTCTCATGTGTCAAGGTAACATTTCGTCTTCGGTTGCCATGGTGACATTCCAAAGCAGGTGTTGTGGGACCAGTTTGTCACAGGTGTGCCTTTCCTGTTGGTCTCCGGGATCCCTTTGCTAAGTAAGTGTTAACGTTGAAACACTAGGAAACTATCTTACTCGGAGAGCGAGGCAACAGATCTTCAGAGGAAGATACCCCGTCTAACAAGGCCTCTTGACTTCCTGACACTCTGAGGGAGCTGGGCCATACTTGGGTTATGACTCCCAGATGTCCAGTGTAATACTAGCGCCGGAATCCGTGTCACATGACTTTTCTTACGCTTGCCAGTGCGCCATTATATTTAGGGCATGAAAGAGAAAGAAAGTGACAGACAGCTTTCAGCGTGGCCAAAAAAAAAAATAAGAAAAAGCATGAAATGACAGTGCTGTGGACTGACTAGACAAGAAAACAAGAATATAATTGATTAGCATGGACACACATTCTATGACATGGGCTATTAGGTACTAAAATAAGATTGTCTCCTACGTGGAGATCTTTGCATTATCACTGTGGTGCAGTAGCAGTTAGTAAATCAGTGTGCACTCCCGCTCAGAGAATGGGACACTATAATTACTGGATGACTACACTTACGGATTTACCTGTTGATATGGCATTCGACGGCATCACACTGCTTGGCGTCATCATTAAACGGAAAGCAGAGTTCCAAATTTTAACCTCATCAGTGAAAAGGACGAAATGTGAGAGGCGGCAAAAACTCACCCGTACATTACCAATAGAATCTTGCACCTACGGTGAGCAGACATTGACGCTAAACCTCTTCTGTCGAATTTCATGGAAGTGGACGGTTCCGAACGAAGTTTTGACAAACAGCGGTTTCGGAGTTTATCGAGCTCGAAAACAGCATGTCAAGCCCCCTGTCCATTCTTATAATAAGCATTGTGCTTAATGCAGCGTTACGTCTTAGATCTTGCACACACAATCTTATGTTTAGTCATTGTGGCGGTTCACATTTCAGGATCAGTAATCCGTGTCTAACCTCGTCATTCAGCCTGAAGGTGCCCTTAAGAGTTACGTGGCTTGTTTACCTCGGTGGCTGTGTGGTTTTACTGTCCATACTTTATTTTTGCATTGACCTCTTGAAATCAGAGGCGGCGGCATTCGCTTGAAATCGTAAGCCCACCCTTGCAGTAGCGAGACAAAGGGAACGGGTAGCTGTGTCAGAGAGAGAGAGAGAGAGAGAGAGAGAGAGAGAGAGAGAGAGAGAGAGAGAGAGAGATTACCCCACCACTGGGCGGAAAATACCCATTTGCCACTGCATCCAGAATGGTTTGTTGTTTTTTTTTCGATTATTTCTTTGAGCTGGGCCAACGCAAGTACATTTTGATTAGAGAAATTATGAGGGTCAAACACGCGATTGCAATTAGAGCAGCAGACAAACTGGAAAGTGAGCTGCGAAGACTTGTTTAAATGCTGCAAAAGATCAGATTGGGATTAGAGCACTAGGGAAAATCTCATAATACTGTTTAGTGGTTTCCCGTGCCAGGAATCGAATACGAAGGACCTTCAGCCTGGAGACCCCCCATTCTTCCACTTTTCATATCATTAGATGTTTGAAAGTACTAGTTCGTCCATAGCTTCAGTTCTTATCCCGCTACAGTTCCAATTCCAATCCAAATGCCTTAGTCTACATAGACAATAGGCGGATAGGGAAATGTTTAGACAATGAAATCAGCTCCCTTCACTTAATGGTTAGCCTGTGCATGTATGCATCCAATGTAGCCATTGAATCAACACAGTGACAATCATAGGGTTCCATCCCCTGCCCCCACCCCAATCCTCACACCCACCTCTTTATGGACCACCCAGGCTCCTGCTGTGTGCCCGATTTGCCCCCAAGACAGGTCAACCCTGTCATAAAGAATATGCTGTCATGCTTTACAGTCAATTTCCGTGTGTAACAGTTGTTTTTCCGAGCCTGTGCCAAAGGGCACTGTAACATTGTTTCGCCAAGGTTTGACAAGGTCTTTCCGTGTGATCTTCAAGCCTGAGTGAGTTAGGAGTCAGTTCGAAGAATTACGCCCCATTCGTGCAGCAGAAAACTTCTCACTCGCTAGGTTTCTGTTCCAAGTGTCCCAAGTTTAGCTGTGTCTTTGTCCCACTATGACAATGTCTTTTGGAGATTTTAAGCCTGGATTAATTCAGTATAAAATGATGGCAAGACAGTTTGTCATATCTTTTAAGCCTTTGGCTTTTCCCTTTTCTTGCAAATTGTGCATGTTAACATGTATGAAAATGTGATTTTTTCGAAGTGTCCTGATGCTCAAAGACTGGATTTGTAAAACTGGACACGTTTAAGTCTAAGGTGCGTGACAGCAGTGAATCTTCTCCTGTCAACTTCTGGATTTTATTTGCACGGTTTCAACATTTGACTCGTGTGAAGGAAGTTCATTATTTTAATACGGACAGTGATGTCTTTCTTTCTAATTCTAAAAACCCGACGCTTTCTATCTAGGATGAAGTGACTGAAATTTTGGATTTGAGCGTGTTCGTCGTTATTGATAAGATTAGTAGAACATTTGAAAACCTATTATAAAATCGGTACAAAGTGTAGAATTACTTGTTTTGCTAAACATTCCTAGCTTTATTTTTTAACCACATCGTATTCATTTATGAAGATTCGGGTGTTTGCGATATTGCCGCAGTTCTCAGTGGGTCTTCTGATTTGGATATAATATGCGCAGTGAACATTGAAGAACAGTGTTATGCAGCTTTATACAAGCAGTGGCTCCTCGCATCAGCTGCGAAGAAAGCACTTAGGTTTGGTTATTATCTTTTTCTCGAATGCAGTGAACACAGATGTATTATTAATCAGAATTACTATTAAACTTGTACGTCACGATTTCAGTCTCAACATCAGAATCACTATTTTTCAGCATTTGTACCTATATTCTTCACCCCCGGGTGTTCTTTATCCCTTCAGTCGTAAATTGTATTTACCGTATAGATGCCTCAGTAACCCAAGGGTTGAAATCTCTGTAGATTATTGTCAGTCACTTCAACAGCGAAACTTTTTCAGCGGTAGTGATATTTTTTCACTTGTTGGCCTTTTGACATCAAGATAGGGTAAGAACACTCTGCTCTTGCGAAATACCGTTGCAACCTTCAGGGCGAATGTGCGGACTGAAGTCAAGTGGTGGGTGGGTGTTTCCTGCGTAATCTAGGCCAATACATTGTGTGTATACAAATCCAGGGAGTAAAAATGTTGTATACCTCTCCCATGTAATGTTGTGGCTTGGATTCTGTTATAAATGCAATACCCCTGTTCTTTGACCTGGTTTTGGCGCGTAGCTGCATTTAATAAAGCGTGTAATCGTTACGGCTAAAGAAACGTGTATTCATGTGTGTGTAGTAGGGGAATAATATACAGAGACATAGTCACAGAGGACTGTAATTTCCATCGAACGTGTTTGAGGGTTTTAGTGAAAAGGTAGGGGCCTAACCATTCCTGCTGGATCTAGTATTGACCAGAAATGACGTGGTGTCATTCAGTGAGATTGTGGGAGTTGAAAATCTTGTGCGGTAAAAGGGCTGAGTTGTGTGTCCTAGTTGCCAGCGTTTTTGTCTTATTATGGAATCACCCTCGCATTATTAGTTTACTTCGTTTTTGAGTACGAATTTCACACACACGGGTTATCATTATTCTATCATCATTTTATACAGATGGACCTCAGTAATGGTTACACCTCAATAATAAGTATACATTTTCTATGCACCTTGGGCTACATTATACAGAGGTTCCACTGTTTCTATAGTTGATTAATCAGTAGAACGATTTCAGTAGTTTCTTTATGTCTTCATTGTCCTACTGACTGTTCTAGGGATTGGCTGAAAGCTCTTTCGCTTCTAGCTGATCAATGTCTGAGCTGTGCAGTCAATGATATAAAGATATAAAGGACATGGTTCGACAGTTTCTGATCTTCTTCTGTAACATGCTTCAGAGGTTTCGGTATCTGGATAATCGCAGTTCTCAGAGTGCGCATACGCAATGACTGAGGTCTACCCTAAAGACGCGACCGTTACGTTTAAGTGATCTGTGTTTTAGCAGTGGAAGATCATGACAGAGAAAGAAGTTTTGTAACCTTGTTTTGAACTTTCCAAAATTGTTAGTTACTGCATAATAAAAGTTATCGATTGGTGCATTCATACGAAATAACTGGTTGGACCTTTATGCCCTCGTTGAATAGTGTAGAAGTGTCTTCAAGTCATCGAGATATTGATAGAAAAAACAGGCGCGTGTGCTTTTAAATCTTCTCTAAGTTTTTCTGGATGCTATTATTAATAAGTACACTATAAAGGCCAACAGAAGCCAGTGGGACTGTCACAGATACGTGCAGGCGAACTGTTTGCAAAAGACGCTCTCAAAGGACAAAAGGACGCGGTTAGGCGTGCCATACTGTAATTATGATAGCATAATAACTATACCGCTTACAGTCTCTTGGAAAAGGCATCTGTTATTTAACGAATAGGAATGCGCTTGGAAGACTACAGTGAAAAAATAAGCATTGATTTGTTTTTGCTTTTTATTTTAATCTATACATAAATCATGACGAAAAACATCGATCAATTAGGCACTCTGTGTATTTTTTTTTTCCATTTTTGGAGGTGGGGCTATCCCTTAAGCCTTACGTACAGTATGCGTAAGCCTTACGCATACTGTCGAGTGAATTTCTTAGTGGCTTTGTAGACATATCGTGACTAGTCAGTGGTTTGTGGAATCCAGTTTGGCTATTTGAAACGCATACTCACTCGAGCACTGAGAAGGGGCTGTTGCCATTAGCTGCCTTGCTTGTCGCGTGACAGCTAAATCCTAGAGTGGTCTCGCATGTTGCTTTCAAAGTTGGAACGTGAAACCTTCTTCATCGTCGTTTTGAAACAAAGATAAGCTAGGGAAGATAACTTCGCAGAGCCTGTTCTTAAGAGATGTTTAACGTGTTATTTCGTGGTTTTCATGAGAGAAAAGCCTTGATCTGTAGTTTTCGGTCTATCAGTAAACCCACTGTGAGATTCTTGAGATGTGGTAAACCCTCCTGCCTTTATCATTGTGGGGGTTATGAGAAGTTGATGCGTGTAAGAATGCTGTCGACTTTGTTAAAGCGGAGTTTCCTCCATCGTAAAAGTAGAATACTGTATTTTTTGTATGAAATCACTGAATAATCATACCCGTTATTTTGATCACAACGATACCCTGCAACCTGTTGCGGCTGAATAGAATGGACTCTTAATTCGGTAATACATGAAATACTCCCAAACTCGACTGAGCTGCTGCACTGTCCCTGAACTCATCGCACACTCTATTATTATTGTGCTCTCTGGGATAACGGTTCTCTCTGCATACACTCCGATAAATTTTACTGGTGGTCAAAACTTCTTTGGTATTTTTATCATCTGCTGATTTCATGTAAATTGCCGTTTAAACGGGAGAGTAATTAGTTATATTCTGGACATGACGCAGTTTCATTCTCAATGGTTTATGGAAACGGTGCAGTTTTCATTAACGACAGTCGCTGATTTGCACACGCAGCCTTATTTTTCATAATGAACCGTAAGATCTACGTGGACTGGTCTTGCAGAAATAAAAAAGAAAGCGTGCTGAGTAGTCTACAAAGATCTTCACAGATCTGATGCCAGTTCGCAGATGTATCAAAGATCATAATAACGCCGTGTCATCGTACCATCTGGAGCATGAGAAATACATTCACTCCATTTTCTGGAGGCGGAATGGGAGTGGAGAAGGGAAGGGATCACTGATCACAACGTGATTGTTTTCAGTATTTGAATATTTCTTTGGCTGAAGAATGGAGTTATATCTCATTGTGTGTGACTAAATATAGACTTCTCCTACCCACACACATCCGGCATTGCATGTCTAAGAAGGGTGTGTGATATTGAAATTGCCACGTAATGCTTTATGTAGCGCGGGTGTGCTCCGAGCATATGTGTTATAGATCTACGCGAGAGCAGGGAGAATGTGGAATACAGCTGTACCTGAAGATATACATCGATCAGTGCTAGAGCATTTGGTAAGAAGTACTGAAAAACAAATTTAACAAGTTTAACAACTTTATTTAACTGTAATTCAGACCATGGCCGTGGTACGTGGGTGAACAACAGAGTATATACATTGGCAATGGGACAGCACACGATACAGATGATAATAAAGATCCACGTACAGTAGTCACATACAGAACAACTAGATAATGTGTACATAGTTTTAGCTTCATTTGCACTTACTCTTGTTAATCTAAATGGTGTATTAAATAATATACGTAGCAGTGGAAGATAAAGAGGTAAAACTTCTGGATCAAGTGGCAAATTGGATGGGACTATAAGGCACCGGTGAAACAAGGTGGAGGTCCATGGTCGCCGACGCCGGTCGGCATGCTTTTTGAAGAAGATACGCCTATTCTACATCAATGTGACGTCTTGAAGAATTGAATTGCACTGCACAGTACTATGTAACATTGGTCGTACCGCCAGTCCAAGTGATCTAAATACACGAGCGTGGAAGAGTCCGGAATATTGGACGAGGATCAGTTTACATGGCAGCTGCAGCAATAAATCACCAGGGAGACACGGCGAATGACATGGCAGGCCTATGATGATATACGCGAAACGGATCGTCTCTGTGGATACGAAACTGATATTGATCTGTCAACAACAGCCGGCTGGTGTTTCCGTTCGTCCATCATTGTCTCCGGCTTAATTCCCATTGGCTTTCAGCACGCATGTCGTAAGAAATAATCCCTTCAGACTGAAGAGAAAAAATAACTATGAACAATAGAACTGATGACCACGATTCCCTTGTACTATATAGACATAGTAGTTCTGCTGTACTTTCTATAATAAAATATCGCTTAAGAATCCGAAAATCTCACAGACTCAAAATTCTTTGCCACTCTAACGGGGGGCGTATGTGACATTTTGGGTGTTTCGAACTACTTTCCAAGGGCCCAAAGCGAGATCTATGGCGTATCGACATTTTTAATAGTATCGGAGATATTAAACATTTACTGATTGGGTGTATGTTATCAGTTGGAACTTTCAAACGCTATCCTTAAAACTAGCAAATTCGCGTATGTCCCTTCGTAAGATTTCGTAAGTCATTTGACTGCACGAAGTTCGAATAGGCGAGGTCTTGTGCTTTTCGAATAAATGGTCATAATGAAGCTTAGGTTGTTCCAGGCCCCATGCGAGCGCCCGCGATATTCAAAAATGTTTATCCCGAGTAACTGAAAAATGCAGGCCAGGTCGATAGCGATGGCGTTCTTGCGCAGCCCGGTGAAAGCAGTACGCACTGTGCATAGCCATTCGCTCGAAAAGTCGGTCTTAGAAAGCATTGTATTGCTGTCTTTTGACAAAAAGACACATATGCAAGAGAAATTGTATTGCATATGTGTCTTTTTGGTCATAAGCCGGCAGAGTATTCTGTGTTCCCTTTGAGGAAACTACACGTAAACAAAATCGACAGCATTCTTAAGTCAAAACTGACAATCATCTACTTCTCATTACCCCACTATATGATAAGAGCGGGACGATTACTCTATGGAAAGTTGGCCTCAGTTTGGTCTCTGAGATAAATTTTTGTCCGTAGTCTACAGAGTATATCACTATTTCTCCAACCGCAGCCTAATTACTTTATTAATAATGAACGTATTGCAAACTGAATATCTTTGTATTGTATCGTCTTTGGCTCAGAATGTATTGCTTAGCCTACACAGAATAGGATAATATTACCTCAGTTTATTGCAATGTCGATGGCATAAGGTCAGGATTTGCCGCTTTCTCTGTAGTCGAAACCATGAAAGGGGCTTTTATTCAAAGGAGTTCGTTATTGCTGTATTTGTCCAGCACGAGGATCTCTCTTTTCTTTGTCACTTAGCTCTATCCTCGCATTTTATCAGTACCAGGTTTGACCGAAAATTGGATATTTGCAACAGTCGCCTTTTGAGAGTTATGTTATAAAGAACTGTACTGTGAGGAGTCAGCGTTGAATTATCGCTCTGGTGTAGTATTCGGTACAGTGTGATTATTTTGCTCTTAAATGACGTGGTGTGGACGTCAGGAGTTAGCTAAGGTCTAAATACAGTAAAGCCCGCTTAATCGCAATTTTTTTTTATCTGCACGTTCTGCTTTATTGTTACATAATTGCGCATTCGTGGTTTTTATTAGGTCACTGGCTAAATACAATGTCTGTGAAGCGCAACTTGTTCCACACGCCCCAAAACTTGCGATTAAGCGGAGTTGACTAAACGTGTACAGTCAATCAGTGTGTGGCTCTTGATTATATAGAAATCCAAATTCCTGTGTTTTTATGAGACTGCAGTAGAGACAAGTGGGCCGTTCTTGTTGTGTTCACTAAGTGTTCCGTTGTGAGCGCCTATTTGGCTGCAGTGTGTAATTAACATTATTTGCCGCACGCTTCTTCGTTCTAACTTGTTCTGGGTCTGACTGAGCCTGTGAGCTGTGACCATAGCTACCAGGGCATGCGCACCTTGACAACAATTATAGGCCAGCACACGGCGGGGACGATGGCGCGACATACAGGTAATGTTCTGTCCTATGGCTCTATTTTTAATGGTCTGGCCCAACAATCTGCTGTTTTACGGAAAAAGACGGTATACGCCAAATCAGGTTAATTCCAGCTTTTGACACACTTGTATAGAACTTTGTGTTCTCCGTTGCTCGTCACAGATTTTCTGGCAACTTTTAAAATATTTTTAGATGGCCAACCCCTTACACTTTTAATTAGATGATAAATAGAGGTGGACGGGAAAGTTTTCTGTTAAAATATTTCTTGTCTCCTGTAAAAATGTTATTTTGGCAAATGCGGTCTTTTCCCGTAAAACGACAGCTTGTTGATAGTAATTAAAAAGCTACAATATCATTGATAACATGGTTCTCCATTGAGGAGGTAAGTCCACTGACAATTTCATTCCATTACTATGAAAGCCAAGGTTTGATAGTACTATAACCACTTTATCAGTTGTTCTTCCGTTGACGATGACAATGACGAGACAGTGACAACGATGATGACGACGACGACGATGACAACACCACCACCACCACCATCAACAACAACAACAACAATAATAACAAACAACAACAACAACAACAACAACAACAACAACAACAACAGCAACAGCTACAACAACAACAACAACAACCGACATTTATCAAGTAATTCTGTAACTGCTGGACAAAAACAGATGGTCTGTGGAATGGCTCACCATTCAATTACTTTACTGACGTCCGCATCGAAGCATGAGGCCTCAGATAATAATATCATCATAACATTCTTTGGTATATTCTGTATATATGAAAGCTTGCGCAGTAACGATGGGATCTCTTACCAGCGTAAGAAATTACATTAGGTGCACATGCTGAACCAAAGTATATTCAGCATCGATGCATCAATATATTTCTTACAATGGTCAGGGATCCCATTGTTAATGCGCAAGCTCTCAATATAATTCTGTATAATGGAGTGTAGTTTGTCACGACATAGTAAGAATGTAATCAGATGTGAAGTTGAATGTAACAGCAGACTGGAGTGGAGCCTGCCTCACACTCTGGAACCTTACGTGTTCGATTTCATCGCTTATTCATTTCATGGCAAAGTCACAGTCCTTTGCTCTCTCTCTATATATACTTTATAACTACCCTAAGAATTCGACTACCGTCTGAATTCGACTTTCTTATCCGGTTCCCTGAACTTGGAGTTCATGAAGTTCTCTTCTGTTGCGGTTTCATTTTTTATTTGAGAGCTTGCGCAGTAACGATGGAATCTCTTTTCAGCGTAGGAATTACATGAGTGCATCGGTGCTGAATGCACTCTTAGTAGCATTCAACATGCAGGCTTAATGTAATTCTTACGTTGAAAAGAGATGCCATCGTCAATGCGCACATTCTCAGTTCGAGTTTAAATGACATTAGTCACATTGTCAACGTGATTATCCAATAACGAAGTCACACTCTGGCTTTCAGGGTAGGACAGCCGGCATCTAGTTGTTTCGGGTAAGGACGAAAAACTAGGAGGTCCCATGCGCACGTTCCGCACGTTCAGAATCCATTGACACTTGTAATATCCTAGAGTAGGCCTAGCGGCCGATGTTCGAACAATCTTAATAGGAAACTTCTACCCAGTAACTTAGTCTTACATTCAAAAAGGCACAATATAGTCGCATTCTTGCTGACGCACCATAAAACCCTACCTCAAACCAACTAGTCTTGAACTGCATGCACTTTGATATCCTATTCCTATGAAGTTTTAATTAAACACCATTCTGAATGAAAGAATCGAAATTGGAGAAAGCGACGCCATAAGCTTCAGGCTTAGCCTTAGTCCCAGGATCAATTAGGCTGCCTATCATGTCTCTGTTTAATCTGATTAGGGAAGTTAAGCCGATGTTGATGAATTTGCTGGGGAAATGTTAACATAAAACTGCTAGGAATTATCACAGAGAAGAGAAGGGAGAAAAAAACAATCCAACACGCTCTGAATTAAAAGTTATTATTTATCAGGTATACGGATAGAAATGAATGCTACGCCACAGATTAGCGGAATTGATCCTGATTTAATTTGGTTCAGTTCAGATTTGACATGGCTTGTGTTGATCACCCACTGAGGCAGCACTAACAACATTCTGCTGTTGATTACCACATAGCGAAGCGACAGCGGCCTTCAGACACCGTTCGGCAGAACACTGTGGTAGCTAATTCGTTAACTCAAAAATCCCAGTTATCCGGATGTAAAGTGATAAAGAGATTATGATATAATATTTATTATACTGAGGTTTATTGGTTACTTAGCCAAGCGAAGCCCGCCATCACGTAGTATTTAATACCCCAGATCAATCACAGTTCGCAGTATCTCTTTCCGCTCACTGTTATCACTGATCTCTAGCATTTGGACTGAATCTTTCATCTCTGTGGCCAGGTAGGCATTTTGCATATCGTTGCAGTGAAGGTAAGAGTAAATAAACAGCTTTCTAGAGAGCATTCTGTCACAGTCATAGGCAGATTGCTTCTTACAGGGATAGGTAGTTTGCAAACGAGGCTATGTTTGTGCCTGCTACGACCTAATACGTCCGTCAAGTGTCATTGACCTAGTAGTCTAAGTCACAAAGTCTTTGTTTAAAAAAGAAAAAACAACAGAACCAAAGCTTGAGAATGGCCTGATAATTTCCTTGCGTTGTCTAATACAGGTTTTCCTCTCTCTGAGAAATAACTCAATGAGACAGGCGAACTGTATAATTGCAGCATAACTGTGACTGTGTCGATCTGCAGTATGGTCATGGCAGGAAAGAAACCATGACCTCTTGGTCCGGTTAATCAGTGACTCTTCATACTAAAAAAAAATGCATGTCAGTGTCTTCCCAAAAGAAAAAAAAATATACACAATTAAAAACGAAGATGTTTTCATTAAGCGGTTTGTGACAAAGCGGAGTTAACTGTACAGAGCAAGTCCATTTGTTTGGCAAGGTGAGTGTAGGCGGTATGTTGTGACACTCACTGCGCCTGGCGTGGCTGCCATAATGAGTAGCATGCCATTAAATTTTGATCCTAATGATGTCCCTTGCAGTTAAATTAGACCCACTCACGACAGCCTAGCGCTCATTTTACCCTTCTCTGATAGGATAATGGTCCTCTAGGATTGGCGCTATTTCGTCAAATAAATATTAATATTAATTTCGAATGGCAGACGCGGAATAATTGGTCAATAATCACTTTGCTGTAATGTTTTATTGATGAGAAGGAGAGCTTTAGAACGGGGCAGAACAGGCTAGTGATAATGATTGATGAAGTGTCCTTTGCTTGTGTGTTACATATCAGTATAAAAGGCGTGTCAAAAATTAAGACTTAGAAATGCAGACTGATATCAGAAAGTAGTTGACTATAAAATGAGAGAGAGAGAGAGAGAGAGAGAGAGAGAGAGAGAGAGAGAGAGAGAGAGAGAGAGAGACAGAGAGAAAACTGCAAAGGTATATCATNGAGAGGTTGGTTATCCCTCACCATTCTAAAGCAGAATTTTGCATGCCTGTGAGGTTCAGTCGTGCCGCTGTGTCTTTTGGTTCCGAGATCCACTGCAAATTTAGCGAAAGCATAAAGACATCTTGGCCCCCCAACAAACTGGGTAGTTTGTCACTTTATGAGATTTAAAATCTCTCTTTGATAACCTCTACTGTACAAAAACGATGCGGATTTCGATTAACTGGATGCGATTTTAAGATCTATTACAAAATTAGACATGAGATATGTTATTTTATATTGAGCCTGAAACAAACTATCATGCTAGGAACTTATATGGGGATTGGCCCTTACTAAACTAGGGCTACGGTTATGCACTGAGTAGAGTAAGCCTGGACTGTCATGAATTCAGAAAAAAACAACAACGAAGACTCAGGTTAAGCCCCATGCAAAGCATGACGGTTAAGAACATATGAAAGATTTAAACCTTGCCAGACTATGTCTAAGCACTGCTGTCACTGTTAACTCAAACCCATGTATAGGCAATGCCCTAGGGATAGACGGTTCGAGGCCTAGGCCCTCTGCTCTCTCAGCCCCATTGCGCCTGGGTTACCTTCAATGGCTTTTCCCCTCCCCCTCTCTACCGTGGCTCTTCCAACTAAATACCCCATCGCTACGCTCCTGTATGAAGGCAAGGCCGTGGTTGAGCACCGTTGCAGGAAAACCGCGCTCCGCGCTCTGGAAACCGCGGAGACACATTGCCACTGTGTCAACTGCTATAGAATGTTCTATGCATATGCGAAGGAAACAGAAATCGAATTTAAGTGAATGTTGGCGAGCGTTTGAAGCATGTTCCATCGGCAGGAAGCCACGATCAATAACTGAGGCAATTGCATTTTTGTGTTTCCTTAGCGAGAATCAAACTGAACTCATTATCGTATCGTAGAGATACGGGAAAGCCACTGAAATGATGAAAATTAAAATTTACAGTATCAGTTATTAGACTTGAGGTTACGAAAGCTTAACGCGATTTCTTTCTTTGAGCCAAGAAATTGTTTTATCTACGGCCATTAAACAAGAAGTTCCATAATCTTTAAGTCTTCTATCATCTATCATAGTTTGCAGCTTCGAATGAAGTTGATATAAATGATGCTTTCAATACATGTATAGGTCTTTCATTTCGTTTTCAAGCCACTAACCGATACATCGAGAAGCGTAAACAAGCTAACTAGTTTCCTTAACGACAAGTCTTAATGTTCCTCACAGAAAACCACACTGAAACCGAAGTCTCTCACCCAAATTTCAGGTTTAGGTTACACACTCAGAAAATAATGCAAACTGATTGGCTGTCTAGTCCACAAACCTGGGGTCCATTCTGCATAGTGACGTCTAGCGGGGGAAAGGGTTTGGGGGGGGGGGNGGGGGGGGGAGGCTAGCGCAAGCAGAGCCCTATAGCAACGACCAACCTTTACTCTATAATGTATGTAATCACTGTGAAAGCTTTCTTTATTTAGGTTCTCTGTTAACATCAGATTTGCACAGTGCCTGTTGTTTGGGTCTCGACTGGGTAAACTACGGACCCGGAAGTCGATACATAATACAGTCAGGAATAGAATTATCTGGTTAGACCGTAATGTACATCCAACTCGCTGTGTTGAAGAACCTTGTTTTGAAAAATCAGGTTTGTATACATAAGAATACAATCGAATCGGCTTAGTCGTATTTCTGCGGGAGCTTGGACAGCTTTGCAATAAAACGTTATTTTTGATTATCCAGTGACTTTAATTTAGAGAAATACATTACACTAGAATGAGAAAAAATTGCATTTACTCGGATTGCGATAAAGCCTAGTCCAGTGTATGTAAATATCTGGATTGTTATTTCCGAGGATCTAGTAATCGAGTTGAGTATCGTAAGTGGACCAGTTCTACTGCGTAAGGATCATCAATTCTCAGAGAAGTACATCGTCTAAACCATCGTTGGATTAATGCAGCTTTTTTTATCTGTCTAACCACTCAGTATTTACTGTGTTCCTGGCCAGTCTTGATAATAAAAATAAATTCAGATTATGTTTCATGTGAATTATACCATGGATAAAAATTTGGCAGAGAAATAAAGCGGTTTTTATGAATATTGACATTTATTACTGTTTCTCTGTCTCCTTATTCTCGCCCATCCATTTAATGATTTATCTTCTCCTTTCGCTTTCTTCTCACTCACTCACTCACTCACTCACTCACTCACCTTCCTTTTTTCCTCCATGTCTCCGGCATTATATTCATTCAATCTCTCTATCCCCTTCCTTTACCCAATTCCCCACCTCCTCACACACGCTTACCTTGTCTCTCGTTCTCCTCTTTTATCCTCCCTTCCTTCAACACCCTTTCACACCCTTGAGCCCACATGGAAGAAATGGATAAATAGGATTGCCGTAAGTCTGATGTGCTGGTTTGCTCGAGTGCGCCTGGTCAACCAATCATAAAGACTTTTATGAGATGTCGGTTCCTCCAGAGACGGTCTGCAAATTCTTAAGCTTCTGGCGGTAGCTGGGGTTTAAGTCAAGAGGACTAAAGTGATTTTATGTACTGTATTTTGGGGCCAGCAGGGTCAAACCACAAATTACAGTCGGCTCCACTCACTCTCAAACCGTAGGAGATCGGAAGAGACTTGCTGTTTAAGAGAGAATGAGGCTTGATTTCATGGGCAGAGAGAAAGAAAGAAAGCGCCAACATTTACCTTCTGGGTGCGATTATATTATTGTTGTTCCGCTGCTAGCCGTTGTTGGTTTACTTCCGGTTTGTGCCATAAGTTCAATCTTCTGTCATTTCCACTATTCGTCTTCAGAAGGCTACGTCTTTCTGTTAATAAGTACACGTTTAGGAGGTCCCAAGGTGTACGTACTGTTCGTGCTTCACTGTACTGTGTGTTGGGGCAAGGAGAACCAAATCACAAGTGGACTCCACTTAAAATCCCAAACCTCGGGAGATCGGAAGAGACTTGCTGTTGAAGCTCTTCTTTTGATTTGGGGAGGGGGGAGTAGAAGCAAAGGTAGGGGATGGGGAGAGAAAGGAGGGGAGATAGGTGCTTTTATACCTCGGCTTGTTTGTGGTGTTTCTGTAAAACCATAGGCTTGAGCACAAAGTGCAGTAAAGTGATTTGCAATAAACAGAAGTTGACTGTATATGGTCGACCTTCTTTCCTCTCACCTCGCAGGAGTTTCTTCCAGACCGTGTCTGGATAGTATCAAGGCACAGCATTTTTTTCTGTAATATCTGGTTTACTGCATCCACCCAGCTGTATGCTGGCGCTGACGGTTACCTGTACCTAGCGGAAACATGAGGGTAGAATTTAATGGTGATAATTACTCTCCTGTGAAAGTTTTTTTTTCTTCTTTAAGTTTTTTCAGTGAAGGATATTTTGGGGTATGAATCATTTCCTTGACTCACTTCGCAAATTATTCCACGAAATTTCCAGGGCAGTATTTTCACTGATTGTTTAAAAAAAACTAAAATTAATATCATCTGTCCTTAGTTTTGCAGGCAGCATTTCTAATAATGCCAAGCAGGGTGTTTTACCCTTTGTACTTTCAGAATTCAGATCTTAGGGACACACAATAAATATGATGCTTTTGCACATGACTAGATTTGTAATCAGAATTTCAAAAAAGACAGACGCACGGACGGGTGTGCAGGCAGGCAGGCAGGCAGGCTGGCAGGCTTGCAGGCAGGCAGCTAGGCGGGGATGAACACCACGCATACACGTACACGCATATATACACACATACACACATACACAAACATAAACACTCTGGCAAAACTACTTTATGAAGACCCCCCCCACAGTCCTTCTTTTTCTTTAACTTGTTATTGTCCTCAAGGGTGTTTACCCTTTGTAATGTAGCCATAATTGTTCTAACACTCTGTAAAAACCTTAACTTCTTGATAGCTTCTGTTATTATACAGCAAACCTGAGTGCTGTTGATGATGATGATGTGCATACTGCATCCCCCAGAATCCCTTGCTCAACTGCCAGCGGATCTCACAGTGCAATAGAAACGCGCATATATTTTCATTTGAATGCAGTCCTTTTAAAAAAATGACTGCTGGACTTGAAACACTGATAATTCCAATAAATCGGTTGTTTGTTGTGGAGTTGGTTAACTGGAGACATTTATGATCTGATCTGTCTCGTTTTTGTTTTTTTTTGTTAGACTAGTCAATAATGTCGAACAAACACAACGGAGAAGGATCAGTCCTTGTTTCCATAGTCTACACAAAATTCTGTTTAGTCCGCGACCAGCTTGTTGAGATAGTGTGAGCTTTATTTGCCCATTAAAGTATCAAAGAATTGGAAGCGTGCCTAGAGCACTGAGTCAGACATGCGTGTCCACGAGCATTGTATTTACTTCTGATTTTGTAATCTGTTGTCTTTCCTCTGTCTAAGCTCGGAGATTTGTATTTGGCAGCAACAGCCATCTACGTGCTTAACGTTTGTGTCTGCTGGCTGGCTTCTTTCTTTCTTTCTTTCTTTCTTTCTTTCTTTCTTTCTTTCTTTCTGTCTGCCTGTCTGTTTTTTTCTTTCTTTCTTCCTTTCTTTCTTTCTCCCTCCTTCCCCCATTCTTTCTTTCTTTTTTCTTTTTCTTTCTTTCTTTCTTTCTTTCTTTCTTTCTTTCTTTCTTTCTTTCTTTCTCTCTCACCTCATTTCTCCCTCCTTCTTCCTCCCACCTTCCTTTCCTCCCAACCCCTGTCCATGAATCTCTTGTGTCCAGTGTATACCAACTCCTTCCAATCACAGCCGCTCACCATCGTTACTCACCTACACATTCACGCCGGCCATTTGAAGCACGTCAGTCAGACCTCCTGCTGAGCAAGGTGCATTGAAATCAACGACAGCCTACATACATCTAATCTAACGTGGTCGCCCTGCAGCTGTCGTTAATAACTATCACAGCACCGATCGTGGCCCTGTGGGTTCCAGTTACTATTCGGTCTTATAATAATAACAGTGAATGCAAGCCTGGGATAGGCCGTGTATGTTCCTGGATAGGAGTGGGCGAAGGGGTGTGTCTTAAGCGTAGTAGTAGAACACAATAGATACAAAATAGATATAGGCTTTGTCGTCCACTAAATCATATCTGTACTCTGTAGATGTTGGATTTAAGTGCTAGACAGAATGGATTTGATTAACTGATTGATGAGTGGAAAGATTTGTTTGAGCGATTGACTGTTTGATTGATTTCTTGATTTATTGGTTGATGAATTTTTGATGTTTAAGGTGTACGTTCATTTGTTGTTTGTTATGTATGCCCACATACCACATTTTTTTCCCCAAGAGATTTTATAAACCTTGTAAACTTTATTACGCTGATAGTGAAGTCTGCATTCTCATAGCCACTAATATAATATTCCAAAATAAAAATGCATGGGCTCGGGATCTGAAGGTCGGGGGTTCAGTTCCCGCCATGGTAATATTGTAGTTTTTTGGCAAAGCAGTGTAGTCGAATTTTCCCTAGTCTGTCAGTTTGTAAAATGGGTAGCTGGCTAAAGACAGTTAAAGATATTGTCAGAATGCTAGTATTCCGTGCTTGTAAATAGTAGCAGTGCTATATGCTTCTCCAACGAGCTGAGATTTTTTTTTGAGTGATTTGGCCCACTGGGTTTAATTAATAATAATGTGAAGAAGTGGGAACGGGCATTTCCTTTTTTTTTTCTCCGTCTTCTCCTTCCTTTTTTTCTATTATTGTTTTCTTTCCCTGGCAACCACTTGTCTCCCCTTTCTTCTTCACTGCTTGTTATTCCACTTGATCCTTCCCCATTAGCAGCGGCTTCCATCCTCTTCTAGTTCTTCTTTTTCTTCTCTCTCTCCGCAGCTTCATGCCAATTAATAATTGCTTTTTGTCGTCCTTGTTGCTTCCTCTTTTTAATACGTTTTTTTCTTCCGTTCCTCTGTTCCTTTCTCGGACAAGGACGAAAAAGCTAGGCGGTCCCGTGTGCACGTTGTGCAAATTAAAACTATCTTGACAGTATTAATATCATAACGGGATAGGCGAGTGGTCGCTGTCAGGACAAAATAATAATAATAATAGGGAAATTCTACGCAGTAGTTTAGTGTTACAGCTAATAAGGCACAGTATAGCCATAATCGTGCTGATGCGCCTTAAAGCCCTTCTCAGTCTTGTATTTTCTTCATCGTTTTAAAATCCTTTTCATTTCCTTCATTTCCTTCTCCTTCTCCTCCTCCTTCTTCTTCATTATTGTCCCTCTCATCGCTATCATTATCGTCTTTATAGAAAACTACCATTGTCATCCTTCTCATTGCCATCATTCTCATCACCATCATTATCAACCTTCTCATCATTCATCATTTTCATCTTCTAGAGGTCACCTTCCTCAGTACAAGTACACTCGCTGATCTCTCCATTCCTCGTCAAGACCTCTGTTTTCCTCTCCTCCTCCACCTCCCCAACCCACACGCACACGAAACCCTTTCTCCCTTGAGGCCAGGCGATGTATTATGTGTGTGGAAGCGCGCAGATCAAACAAAAACACCGAAAGATTATCAGGACGGGTTCGGGAAAATCCCTTCTGAGACAACCTGAACTAATATTGTCCTCAGCCTTGTTTACCTCCTCCTACCTCTCGATGGCGTGTGCTTCTCTCCAATCAATCATCGGGGGCTCTGGGGGATTCCCCAGTGTTTGCTTTCCGAGTAACTCAACATCAAGCCCGTTTATGGACGTCATTGTTCGTGTATTCCATGTGGGTTAGTTTGAAGTCTTGAGCACTGGTAGTGGGCGATATCTTAGATTTAGGTATCGGTACCAACGCGATTATTTTCGGAAGTAGTACCGGATGCGAGTACTGATAGGCTGATTTTCATTTTGATCCCATTCTAAACGTCTTTTGTTTGGCATTGCCAGATTTTGATGTATTTGGAAGGCAAAGAATGAGTCCGAATAGCGAGCTGTGCGCTCTGTCTTATGCATCTGACGCATTAGCCATTAGATATTAGTGAGAATTTCCAAGTGACTTTATTTTTGCTGAATGATATTATGCTTACATTAGCCTAAAATATAGACATTAGGTACAGATTTTGTTCAACTCCTTAAGATAGCGATATGTTTTAGCGTGTAGTTCACTGCCTCAAAAGTTGTCAAGATATCGGGTAGTGGATACGCGGTATCGTTACCTTCCCACCATCGCTGAGTAAGTGATGAAGATGGGAGGAAAGTGACTGATTATAAAGTTAATGGGGACTGCTTTGTGTGATGAAAAGCTTGCGGTTGAAAAGTTGTTGTTGAATATGGGCTTGGTAGGGGCATAATGGTGAATGTGATGGAGGAATGAACGAAAGAAAGAAAGAAAGAAAGAAAGAGAGAAAGAGAGAGAGAGAGACAAAGAAAGAAAGAGAGAGAGAGAGAGAGAGAGAGAGAAAGAAAGAAAAAGAGTGAGTCAGACAGACAGGGAGAGAAGATTAAAACAGACAGGTATGAGATTGTGTAGAAAGGCAGCACTTTAAACGCCAACTGCATTTACTGCTGCCCGGCTTATCATTCCGGCAATGTCTAGTGGAAATTGCGGTGTTTTCCATCGTAATGATCAAGAGCTTCCACAGAGGTCAACAAACGGTTTTATCGTATACAGGATAATACTGATGCCACCAGTGCCTTTCCTTGTCGCTTCTGAGAGAGCGTATGGCCCACACATTGCTTCTCCAACAGCGAGCTTTATGGGGGTGTCGTCTGTATTGCAGTTTGCTATGTATCTTACTTATCTGTTCAAGCTCAGGCAATTGTCCTTGTGCATGTTCATAGCCCATATCCTAAAAAAAAACAGCTTTACATTATACCCATGCTGTACGCAATGGCTGATCACCTACTTTGTTCCAATAAAAACGTTTTTGTGCACTTCAGAGTTGTTCTATATGCGTTTTAACCAACACTATCTGTTCGTGTTGCTGAAATTAGATGTCGACGCTTTGAGACAAATTTAGGTGCAGTGACGTTAACTTCTGTTCATGATTACCTTTTCAAGACATTAAACTCTCCCTTTTGGCTGAACCAGTCTAATGTTGTTTTAATTTAATAAATAATTCTTAAATTCTATTTCTTATTCTAAAAGTAATTTTAAATTTTGGATGATTATAAGGTGCCCTATCCTCTCACTCCTCGATTCTTAAGGTCATTGTTCCTTGGGCATGTACAACCTTCTCCCAATTTTTCTTTCCATATCCTGGTCTCATGATTTCTGGATATTCATACATAGAAAGATACATTTTGATTGCTCTGAAGAGAATAGTTCAATGTCATTTAAATGTTATACATTTCATACATTTTCATACTTGCATAAAACGGTGCACTCAGTACATATGCTGTTGCTTAAACTAAAACGATTACTACATTATCACGAACAATTCTACAAAGTCATTCTTAGTCGCCGCAGAACAGCGTTCTAGCCCCCTAGCTTGAAAATGAAGTACCCAGGAATTGAGAATAAAGTCTCTTTCCTAAGGCACCACAATATGAATGTCCGACCCAAGAGTCGAACCCGCAAACTCAGACTTGACAGTCTTGAGTTTTTGAGAAATATCCCGCATAGCCAGGTTGCCTCTACATTACGTAAATGTCAAAATTTAATATACCTTTCCTGTTCTTCCACAGAAACTGCCACTTCGATCGGGGCCAAGATCTTCAGGAGGACATGGTCAACAAGCATTCCAGCACTTCCTCCTCGCCAGACCGGGACGTCTCTCGGCTGAGTGATCTCGACACCGATCGAGTTAAGCCAGAGGTCAACAGTTACAAGAAAGACAATTTTCATAATAAACATCCGCATCAGCAGCCACACATACAGCAGCAGCAGCAACAACAACAAAACCACCAGCATAGACACTCACACCAGCATGGTGTGTCCGCTAGAGGAAACTCTGCAGGTTCCCAACACTCTCGACCGACCAGCGGTGGTCGGATTACTTTGGACACTTCTTCCCGTACATCTCCGTCAAATTCGCTCAGCGGCTCCGTGCAGATCACAGACGCTAATTCCAACACATGCTCAGGCAGGCGTAACCAACAACTGCCTAGCAACCAGCAGCATCCGCACCACCACCAACAACAACAACAGCAACAGCGTCAGCAAGAAGGTTCTGTCTTTTCGGGGCGTGACAGTGCCCTCGATCTCGTGCCTGAGTACCAGACCTCCAGCAGTCAAAGCGGTATCTCTGACAACAACAATAGCAGCAGCAGCAACAACAGCAACAGCCATCAGCGACTACAGCAGCAGCAACAGTCGCACCAGCAACAGCAGCAGCAGCAGCAACAGCAACAGCAGCACCACCCCTGCCTCCCCGGCAGTGGCAGTCTTTCATCGCCGCACTCGCCCAAGCACACTTTACAGCGGAAATTCTCCAACATCACTGTCGATTCTGGGCGGAGCTCGACCAGCGGCACCGAGGATAACAACGAATGCGTCTTTGACGAGGAAGACGAGGACGCTTTAGACGAGGGCACCAAGGAAGAGGAGCATATCTCCAGGCGGCATAGCATCGCCTGTGTGGACTCTACGGGTCACCTGAACGTACCCACTTACCCAGAATTTCTCACCGCCTCTGACTCCTCCGATCCTCGCTATTCACGAACTAGTTCCTCTCACGGAGACAACGAGGAAGGGAACTGCAACGCCTCCCCTTCTGCCACCAGCGCGCCGGTCAACGTCCGACGGGCGCCTAAGATTGTTTATAGTCATTCTGAGGATCGCTTGACCGCCTCCAGTGGACACCACCGGGCTATCATCCCTAGCTTGCCCTACTCTCCTTACGGGTCCCCCACTGCGTCACCGCGCCTGCGCCGCCAGCCCACTATGGAGACCCACCGGGTGTCCGTCTCTGATGGGGACGGGTACACCCAGTTGAATCAGTACAAGCTGAAGGATGAGATTGGGAAAGTGAGTGTTCTGTTGCTACGTACCTCGCGAGTGGGGTTCGAGAAAAAGTAAATTGTTTGGGGAGGAGGGAAGGAGAAGGAGGGAAGGAGAAGGAGAGATGGAGTGTGTAGTGTGGGGGATTGTGTATGTGAATGAAGGGGCATAAGGATGAAGATAAAGGCGGAGAGAGAGGGAAGAGAGAGAGAGACAGAGAGAGAGAGAGAGAGAGAGAGAGAGAGAGAGAGAGAGAGANAGAGAGAGAGAGAGAGAGGGAGGGAGGAACTAACGGTGAAGAAGAAGTAAGACTCATGAGCTTAAATAAAAGTTCCCATCACTTTGATCAAAGATGTTTGATACATATATAAAATCTACCTTTATTTGGTCCTATGAATTTGGTGTTTTGAAAATGGCATACGATGTTATACATTTTGCTCATTATGAAACATCTAAACTGTAAAGCGGTCAATTTATGGCTGGAAGTCTGTTTTGTGCCTCTCTGGATTTGTCTGATAAAATTTCATTTTCATTCTTTTCAGTCCACCCTCTTGTGGTAGGCAGTGAAAGCTATTTTAAAATTCTTTTGCTCATACCTGTAATATGACAGCGGTAAAATATGGTCCTCGGCGAGTTGAGATAACTGTTTAATGTGGTCTTTTTTGGCCTGTTAGGTGGTAAGTGCAATCGAATCTATGAGCACTGCCTGGATACAAGACTTATCATAATATATGTGGCGTTATAGATGACTGCCTGGGTTTGTCATCTATAGAAATCCATGCCATTGAACATACTCGTCTCAAATTTTGCAAGATATCGAGAAATGACGCGGAAGGAGACGTGAGAGATGTATCATTGGCCCTAAGTAGGCTAAAAGAGCCCCGTTTGTACACTGAACCCAAGGAATGAGGCACATGACGGAATAAACTAAAGGGCTGACAAACCATGGTTGCCAGTTACCAGTCTAGTAGTGAATAACTTTACAAACAATTGCCAAGTTGGAGCTATGATGCCAAGATTTCTTGAAGATCACGATAATTTTGTTATACCAAAGGCAGTGTACCTGCATGTAAATATGGTGTTATTTTATTGCCCTCCTCCCCACGCCCTTGTCAACAACATTGATACAAAGAGCAGGATTGTCTTTTAAGGTATTGTTCTTTTTCTCCCACGCAGGGTTCTTATGGTGTAGTAAAGCTTGCCTATAACGAACAGGACGATATTCACTATGTAAGTATGGTGGAGTATTGAAAGGAGATTTCTGTCTGTATGTGCGACTATCTGGCTGTTCATGTGCATTTCTATGAATCTTTGTTCGCCTGTCTGTCTGTCTGTCTGTCTGTCAGTGCGTGTGTGTGTCTGTGTATGTGTGTGTCTGTCTGTATGTGTGTGTCTTTGTGTGTGTGTGTGTGTATATGTGTATCTGTCTGTCTGTTGCTCTATTTCTTGTCTGTCTGCCTGCCTGTTTGCTTGCCTATACTGGATTCAAAGAACACAAAGAAAAGGAAAACAAAAGAAAGAAAGAAAGAAAGAAAGAAAGAAAGAAAGAAAGAAAGAAAGAAAGGAAAAGAAAGAAAGATGAAAAGCAATTATACTTCATAACGGCTACAAAGTGGTTTTTCACCACATCTTCTTTCTACAGGCAATGAAAATCTTGTCAAAGAAAAAACTGATGAAGAAAGCGGGCTTCTATCGTAAGTCACAGATCATCATCATCATCATCATAATCATCATCACTATTATCATCTTCTTCTTCATTGTGATCATTACCATAATCAACATCATCCTCACCATCAGTAATTTTACCAACATCATCACCATCATCATTACCATCACTATTATCACCACCACCACCACCACCACCACCATCATCTTTGTCATAATCATGGTTCAAATCCAACAACATGTTGTAATCGTGTGTCATTTATCTTTCCACCCTCTCCTCCCTCCCACCAACCTCGCCCTCTGACAACACGAATCTGTATCTCTATCCAGGACGAATGCCTCCAGTGAGGGATGGACGCCCCAACGCCCGACCCCCCAACCCTCTAGAGCGAGTATATCGTGAGATTGCCATTTTGAAGAAACTGGATCACCCCAATGTCGTAAAGTTAGTGGAGGTGCTGGATGATCCAGAGGAAGATAAACTCTATCTAGGTGAGTGAAGGAAAGAGAGAGAGAGAGAGAGAGAGAGAGAGAGAGAGAGAGAGAGAGAGAGAGGAGGATGGAGGGAGCGAGCAAGGCTCCGAGGACGTCGGATTTGGGCAAAAAAAAAAGGATAACTGGCAACAGAGTTATGACCCAAGTGTGACCTAGTCCCATCAAAGTGTCAGGAAGTCAAAGAGCTAAAACACTCACTAGACGGAGGTACTTTCCTCTCAAGATCTTCTGTTGCCTCACTGTCTAGAATGAGGGTGGAAATGGGGTGAGAGTGGGAGGGGANGGGGGGGGGGGGGTGGAGAAGGGGAAGAAGAAGGATATGGAGGTGTCTAATGATCGGGGAAAAACTTTTGACTTCGCTTGGGTGGATAATTGGGTAGATGGATGGATATAGATAGATGGAGGTGATGAATGAATGAATGAATGAATGAATGAATGAATGAATGAATGAATGAATGAATGAACTAATGAACTTTTTTTTTATCTTTTTCAGTATTTGAACTAGTGGAGAAGGGGTAAGTCAGTTTTCTTTTCTTTGGATTTCACAATGCATATACAGAGCGAGAATTGTACAGTAATTATTTTTATTGATGTCTTTGTGTGTAAAAGAGGATGAGTGAGACAGTATGTACGTATTATAGTGGGGAAGGAACAAGCGGGGAAGAAAGGGAGAATGAAAGAGACCCGGGGTGGGTGAAGCAGAATTTTCTCCCTTTGCAGAATGATATACACTTGGTACCTCTTTCTTCTTTCAAGAAGTTGAAGTCTGCCTCATCGTCTTTACGGTGTCTTTTGTTCCTCTTATTCTTCCCTTGCCTCTATCTGAATGTGTTACTGTGTACTAATATGCAGCATATTGTCAGCATTAGTTAGTGATTAAGCGTTATTTCTTGATGTGCATGATGTAAAGCAAACACCTGTTTACCAGGACATGGCATCATTTAATTCGTAGCATGGAAAGTTCGCAACAAAGGCATAAGCAAATAATAGCGACGTTTCTTATAAAATTATATATATTAGACCCACTCTTTACAGTTTATATGGTCCAAAAAGGTGGCTATCACAAGGGGTCTTTAAAAACTTGTGTCAGTTTATCTTAACCAGTGTTTGTCAGCGTAGATGATTGAAATAGTTTGCTCGTGATTTGATTTGATTTAGTTTTGGAGCTTAGTGTAGCAGATCCAATAGGCTTGTGGATGTAACGTTTAAGATTCAACAGTACATGTTGTTAGGTGCAAATCCTTATCAAGAGACCGCTTGACAAAAACCGTCTCTTATTAGAGTATTCCTAATAATAATTTTTTAGCTCTATAATGTTTTGGCGCTTACCTTCCTGGCTTTGGAGTTTAAATTTCTGGCACTCTGTTTGCACTGCATACAGAAATCAGGTCGTAGTTAAGAGGTTGGTTGTTTTAAGAGTGATTGAGTGGCTGACAGACAGCGTGATTTTGTCGCCTACTCTCTGCCTTGCCTTTGGACGCGAAATTTAGCGATGCCATCCGTCCAATACGTGAGCAGTGCAGGTAATTAGCACAAGCTAAGGCATTCGTTTACACGCGACATGCAGAAATTTTCGGAGAGCCATCGATTCCTTCGTCTTAGAGAGTGGACTGTTAATTTAGTGATGGAAAAAAAATGCATTTACACACTGTAAAATGCATTGTTCAAGTACTCCATTCACTGACTTCGGACTGACAGCTGGCAATCATATTGATAAATGAACGTTTAATAACGGCTTGCTTGGAGAGAGGGAGTGGGAGAGAGAAAGGAAAAAACGAGACAGAGAGAGAGAGAAAGAGAGAGAGAGAGAGAGGAGAGAGAGAGAGAGGAAGGAGGGGGAGAGCAGTTGTACCAACACGCCTACTGTTATTTTTGCGGCCTAAATCTTTCTTTCCCTCATTCATCAATCCACATACTTACAATGCGGACAGGGGACCTCGAATCTCATTGTGTCGTAATACCGGCACCCGATTCCGTTCTTTATTGACCCTTACTCACGAATTCGAAAACCTGAAAAAATCGAACTTATGAAAAAGTCCCCTTTAATGCGAGTTCGCGAGGTCCCACTATATTCCAGTGCCTGTTACCATATAGGAAATCTTTTGTGCAGGGTATTACATCCTTTGTACCATACAGCTGCGTTCAGTTAGCTTACGCATAAACTGCCAAGCCACAGTACTCTTTAACTTCTGAGGAAAATTAGTAGTGTAGGAATAAACCTGATCACTTCTTTCTGACCTTTTTCATCTTTTGTCATCTCATAAATCAGTCTACATTGATTCCTCCTCACCACTTTACCAAGCTTTTTCTTGGTCTTCGACTTTCTGAGAGGTTTGACATCTCGCAAGAAATCTTTTTTTCTTTTTTTTTTCAACCTCCTGCCAAAATGAGTGTTTGCTTTTTCACAATCTGCATTTCAATACTCGCCATTTCTCCCGACATAATATTTGGCAAATTGCGAATGCTCCAGTAATAACAACTGAACTTCGACAATTCGTGTAAATCTAACAGTCTCTTCTAAACAGAAGAGTGCCAATTTTCTCAGTCACAGTTCTAGCTAAGGTCTGAAAAACCTTTTTGTTTTGCGACGTTCGACTTGTATCATCACGTAGCACCGACTAGTAAGGTGGATGACCCGAGTCACGTGATTTCCGGTAGAAGAGTAGTATAACCCAAGGGGAGTCATCACGTCTGCCCACTGGCCAGTTCCCACTGGATGTCCACCTACAACGGAAGGAAACCAATTATCGATGGATGGTTGACGTCAGTTCCTTATTTTGTCATTAACGTCATTATCGGTCTCATTATCACAGTGGCTAAATTGTTTTTGCCTGTGTTGTTCCATTTACAATAGTGAATCTTTGGCCACATGAAAGAACTGTCACAGCTTATCATCCACATTGACGTACTTTATAGTAAAGTTATTTTAAGCTCATCCCTGATCCTGATCCTCATCTAGGGTAAATTATTTTTTCGTGTTTTTGGAAGTATTTGAATTGAGCAACTGCTCTGGAGAACTATAAATATCACCCCAAATCAACCATTATAATTTTTTTTAACAGAAACCAGTAATGTCCCCACGATACCCGCGGTAATAGATGAAAGTAGAATTGAATTTCTCATGCACATTAGTCTGATACGACATGGCTGTTGGCATATTCGCCTTCTTTTGAATTGTTTTCTGTGGATCATTTACCTTTCAAAAGAAGGCGAATATGCCGACAGCGATCTATCAGACCAAAGTGGATGACAATGCGATTCTTTTATCGTCTCTAAGACGCATAAGATTATTTACGATATACACAGGGCCTATTTCCGGTGACATAAAAGTATGTAATCAATTTTTGATATGTCACACGTTACATAAATTTGACCTTTGACCTGCTTTTGATTGGAAGCATTGGAAACCTCTAGGCGTATGAATATAAGACGTCATTCCTTGTGTGACGTCATGAATATGTGACGTAATTTCTTATGTAACTATTTTCACTGCCGTAGGGTTTCCCCCAGAGCCAAAGGCTCGCGAATACGATAAATATATAACTCATTTTATAAATCTGATATCAAACAAACACTGATCACAGATCCTCTATATTTCAAGAACTAGTTCAAATTATATTACTGTTATGTTTGTTCAGAATTTTAAGGCGGTTCTGATGATTATAAAATCAAAACTCATCTGGGAACTCAAAAACGGAAAAAATTGAGGAATTAAGAATTTAGCCTCATCATACTGAAAAAAAAATACGTTGCACGTAATAGAATTTCCTCCCGATCTCAATATTATGCCCTCTGAGTCTGACGATACTCTCATACCAGAGTCCAACTGCAAGGTAGTGGAGGGGAGGGAGAAAATTAAACGTTAGTTTAACATATTGCGTTAAGCACATTGAACACTGCTAATGTTTTAGGAGTTTCCCGTGGTTACCGCAGTGCGTAAGGAATGTGCATACGGCTACTGGTGAGCAGCTGACAGGAATGTTAATGATTGCGAGGTAGGTTGGTAGTGTGAAAAGAAGGGACGTGCCCGTTTTTCTCCACGCAAGACAGCTGCCAACTAGATGAGATAGATTAAATCGTCAGCTTGAATCCTCCTTACTTGTCGGGCGATATCGGTCGTCATTTTTATTTGACAATTACGCATTAACGATAGGATCTCAAACCATCATAAGAATTATATTAGTGCATTGGTGCGGACTGCATCCACGATGGCGTTCAACATAATAATAGAGTTGATGTCATTCTTATGACGGTAAGCGATCCCATCGTTAATGCGCAAACTCTCAATAAATTATTATCTCTACTTGAGCTGTACGATAACCTTGTTAAACTTGGTTTGTTTTCGTCCTCTTAAACCTCTGTCAAAATGGTGGCCTCCAGCCCATTATCGGATTCTGCCCGGCTCGTCGTTATCAACGTTCAAAACATTATCCAGACCATAGACCGACACTCATCATTTCACAGTATAGTATTATATGAACACAATACACAACAAGGATGCATGTACATGTTCCTCCATGCACTCGATTTCCACTCGTCTACCAATAATTTCTCATCTCGCCGATACCCAGACCTTGGAGAATTAACACGTAAATCATTTTCAGAAATGAACTTTATTTCTTTAGCTGTCAGTAACGTTATTATATGTGACGTTGAAGTCTGTGATTGCCAAAGACAATAAAGTGGAAAGCACTCCTGCAGCCTATGCCCAGTTAATCACTAGCCCATCTCCCAGCCTGACAGTGACCTGCCGTTTGAAATCTGCGTAGAATCCATTCTTGGCTATATTCCCGTTAGGCCTACAAGGAAAACAGTCTCCTAATTACTTCCCTTGGGGAGTGATAATCAGGGACGAGTTACTTGCCACTAAGACGGAACAAATCACATGGACGGTGTTGCCACCGGTAGGGATTTGCCCCGATGATAGGCGAAAATGGCTTTTCGTAGGATGAAGGAAAAACCAACGGGTAAAACTGTAAATGAAAGAAACACTTATTTAGGGGAAAATGCCTTTTCTGTGCCCTCTCGAACAACAAAAGAACAACGGCAGCAGCAGCAGCAGCAACAACAACAACAACAACAACAACAACAACAACAACAACAACAACAACAACAGCAGAAACATCTCCCTTAGGAACTACCTACGATGGCAGAGTATGTATGATAAAGGATGTAGAAATAGGGGCAAATGTTCAAGGTATTGTTGATGAAGTCTTGCTAAGCTTTTGAGGTCAGAACA
>JAWQUT010000177.1:940171-965111 GCA_033807755.1 Ellobium chinense
CCACCAACCAGAACCCATTCTCCCCTCCCATCTCGGGCCTCAGACGTTTATTTGAACCGCCGCTTCTTGTTATAGGCGTTCTATTTATTCACAGTTTTTTTCCCAAACTTTATTTTGTCATCCCTCATGCCTAGATTCATTCATTCATTCATATCCATCCATCCATCCATCCATCCATCCATCCATCCATCCATCCATCCATCCATCCATCCATCCATTCCTGGCAGATCGCGTCATCCTCGGAACTACAATCGACTGACATCTCCTGTATGATCGAATTTCTCACAACCATTGATTCCTGCGATGCCGCAGAGAACTCACAATAAGATCAAACCAGGTTTCTGGTTTAAGTGAAAAATCCTTAAACTGTCCGCACACTTCTTTTTATCCGAACACGTCATTATCAGATGTTGCTGGGACAGAATCAGAGCGAAGTATGCTTCTGACGAGAACAACAAATAACGTCAATGATTAAATATTGTATAACCTCAACAATAAGGATGCCCTTGATGCATGAAAAATTATACGTATTTTTGAGGTATACCCACTATCGAGGTCAACCTGAATAACAGAAATCATGTGAAGTTCATACTTTATAATAAATACATATTAAATCTGTACATGATCTCGCAACTTCACTGTAATTTTCTGCTTGTAATATATCGTCTAAAGCTGCATAAGATGGAATATCTCATCTTTGCTATGAACTTACAAATAAACGAACTAGTTTCTTTAACCCACTTTATACCAAGATTTTAATCGGACAAAAAATTTGTTTTTCTTTTAAGTTTCAGTAAGTTCAAAATATGTTGGAAAACATGTTCAGTGAGTAATGTGGAGAAAAATTTGTGCTGGAAGGATGGAAGCATGCCATCATTTTTTTTTGGCATTTTAGTTGTTGTTGTTGTTGTTGTTGTTGGTAATCAGCGCTATACTTAACTCCACGAACCATCGCAAAACTTGAAAAAAAACCTGCAGATTACATTCTGAAGATAGGTCAGTTGGTTTAGAAATAATGTCCGAGAGAAGAAGGAGGAAGAAGAAGAAGAAGAAAACCCATTGTGAATACTCTGGGGCTATATAAGCGGTGTAAGGAGAGGAAAGGAATACAAATGAAAGGAAGAAAGAGAGAATGGAAGAAGCAGTGATACAAACAAAAAGATATTAGAACCTTTTAAATGGCAATGGCTTTTATCCGCACTTGTCCCAATCCATATTAAATGCTGTTGAATTGTATTAGCGGTACAGAGAGGAAAGGAATACAAACAAAATCAGAGGGAAGACTAGAGAAAGGAAGAAAGAAAGAAAGAAAGAAAGAAAGAAAGAAAGAAAGAAAGAAAGAAAGAAAAACACAATCTGAAAGAAGTGAACAACCCTTAAACCGCAATAGCTTTTATCCGCACTCTCTCCAAACCGAGGGGTGACCTAATTCTCCATAAACATTGATTCTTCCGAAGGGATGGGATTAAAAAGAGGAGAAAGAGACAGACAGGGTGTGTCTGTGTGTGTGTGTATGTTTGTGTGTGTGTGTGTGTGTGTGCGTGTTAGAGAAAGAGAGAGAGAGAGAGAGAGAGAGAGAGAGAGGAGAGGAGAGATGGAGAGTGAGAGAGAGAGGGGACAGTTAACAAGCGTTGTACAAACTAGGGCAAGTGGATAGCAGAGTCTCCCGTACGCCTATACTGTCTAATCCCCCATATCATCTTCCGGGTAGTTTGTATTGGATAGTTACACTGGGTGGGGTGGCTTTGAGTGAGTATCGGAACATTGCTGTGTGTTTCAGAAAACACCCGTAATTTGTGTTGTGGCGTTGTACCTATAAATCTTGCTCGCAGCAGAGGAACACGCAATGCAGTTGTAGGGTTAATAATATGTTATACTATGCACTCCAACTTGGTGAAATTACAGTGCAGTTAATATTGCGGTTGAAATTGTTCGTGGATTGATTTGTCGAGAGAAGGAGAGACAGGAAAAGGACGAAAAGGTGACGGAGGGAGAGGGGGAAGGGAAGGCATAAATAGGAAAAAGATAACGACAAGGAGATGGGTGGGTGGATGGATGGATGGATGGATGGATGGATGGATGGATGGATGGATGGATGGAAGGAAGGAAGGAAGGAAGGGAGGAAGGAAGGAATCTATATAATTAATTTAAAAAAAAATAAGTTTAGTCTAGAACAAATTACACACAAAGAAACGTGTTCACATAGCTTATAATTTGCTGAAAAGTGGAAACCACTAAACATAAATGTTATCTTCTATAATGTTGTATGTTATCTAATGTCAAAACAGCCATAATCGTAGGCCCATGGACCAGTCTAAAATAAAAGAGAAACGAAAGAATAAAAAGGAAAGATTGAAGGGAAACACACACACACACACACACACACACACACACACACACACACACACACANCACACACACACACACACACACACACACACACACACACACACACACAAACACATAAAAAAAATTCGCGAGGAAATGTAGAGCAGAGCGCAATGACTCGTGTATCGATGTACGATGACGATGTAACGCGACGAAATGTAAAATTCCCGGGGCGGAGGCAGAAGCAACGAAACAAGTTTTATTGTGGCCCTGGCTTGGCTGAGATGATAAATTCATGCTGGAGGGAAACTCCTCCGGATATTCTGGGGATCAAATCACATCCGACCGTCGGAAATCACCCGGGCTATATGACAGCTTGGCCACTGGCGAGATGTTGCTGAGCGGAATAAACAGTCAACAACATGGTTGCCACTCCACTTGATTGTTCACTAGATCTGGTAAAACTAATTTTGTGTGTGTGTGTGTGTGTGTGTGTGTGTGTGTGTGTGTGTGTGTGTGTGTTGAGTGATCTAGTGAAAAATGGAGAAATCTAATGAAAAGTTGCAGTGCAGACAGAAAGAATTCTAGTTTATTAATTCTCTGTGGCATTTTGCCCATTACAAGATACCAGAAAAGCTAATTTTGAACACTGCGATATATACTACTGCTACTACTGCTACTACTACTACTACTACTACTACTACTAGTACAACTACTACTACTGCTAATAATAATAATAATAATAATAATAATAGTAAGGAACAAGTAACCATTACCTTACTAAATTATAGCGTAAGCTTAGCCTATCCATTATTCTATGCACTAATGGCTGGCATTTTACGTATTTTCGCAGCATACACCCAGAAAACTGTTAAACGTTAATTTTTAGGATCCATAATATTAATATACATGTAGGTTGAGCCCTTGTAGTCATAGGATCCATAATGTACATGTAAGTTGAGCCCTTGTAGTCGTAGGATCCATAATGTACATGTAGGTTGAGCCCTTGTAGTCATGGGATCCATAATGTACATGTAAGTTGAGCCCTTGTAGTCATGGGATCCATAATGTACATGTAGGTTGAGCCCTTTAGTTTTAGTCATAGGATCCATAATGTACATGTCGGTTGAGCCCTTGTAGTCATAGGATCCATAATGTACATGTAGGTTGAGCCCTTGTAGTCATAGGATCCATAATGTACATGTAGGTTGAGCCCTTTAGTTTTAGTCATAGGATCCATAACGTACATGTAGGTTGAGCCCTTGTAGTCGTAGGATCCATAATGTACATGTAGGTTGAGCCCTTGTAGGATCCATAATGTACATGCAGGTTGAGCCCTTGTAGTCGTAGGATCCATAATGTACATGCAGGTTGAGCCCTTGTAGTCATAGGATCCATAATGTACATGTAAGTTGAGCCCTTGTAGGATCCATAATGTACATGCAGGTTGAGCCCTTGTAGTCGTAGGATCCATAATGTGCATGTAGGTTTAGCCCTTGTACTCGTAAGTTCCATAATGTACTTGTAGGTTGATCCCTTGTAGTCGTAGCGCGATGCTAATCAGTGAAGAAATTTTACCTTGTTTTTCCCTTCCTTTTTTACTTTATACATTTCATAGGTCTAAAAATGTATCTGTCCCTTTAATAGTTTTACATGAAATTGCAAGTATTTATTATGTATAAAGTACCAGACACAATGTCAAAGGGTTTAAAGAGAGTGTTAAGTGAAACCTAGTGAAGTTTGGCATTAAAATCAAGTGAAATGGCAAAAATCAGAGTGGCAGCAAGAGTCTCAGCCTTGGTCTCAGTTAGATTCGGGGGTGTAGGTCAAAGGGCATTATTAAATAACCCGTCCCGTTAAGTCAGCAATCGATTCAAACTCTTTCCTTTTTAAGAAGTCTATATAGATTTCCAAATTATATTGATAAACATAATAATATGGTCCGGCATGTTAGTGTCTAAATTTTGACTGTTTTGTGATGTCTGAAATCTTAACCCCCACCCCCTTCTTCTTCCCCCCTCCCTTCGAAATCAGTGATCATCACTCCACCCTCCCATGGCTCCTGCACTGACTCTTGCATCTGTTCCCCCCCTCCCCCCCTCCCAAATGCTTCTTCTCTGCGTCCCCTCTTCCCCCTCCCCTAGGCCAGCCCGCTTATCCTGTTTTATCGCTGTATTTTTGTTTTGTTTTGTCATTACCCACCTTTCTGTTTAGATTGGGAATGGGTGCTCATCTTCAACTCCTCTTTTTCTCCCCGCCTCAAAGTCCCAGTCACCCTGATTGGTTGGTTGATTGATTGATTGACGAAATGATTGGATGGTTGTTTGATTATAAGTTGATTGACTGAGTCGCTGGTTGTAAATTGATTTATTGGGAAAGTTAGACTTAATGACTGGCTATTTGTTTAATTGACTGATTGGTAGATTAATTACCGTAATGTGCATATTCCTTTACTGCTTTAATGTTTTCATAGGATGTGTTCATAGTTATTGTTTTAATATTCAAACTTACATACATCATTTAACCATTATTTCATTGTCATCAGGTTGTGTTAATTGTGCCAACAATATCCATTGCATAACCATTGATTTGTAGTATTATAACATACACCTGGTTCTCTCACTCTCAGTCTGCACAGTCGTAACTCCTCAGGAACATGTAAAAAATCTGTAATTAAAACGAGATTATCCAGCGATTTTTACCTAGAAATATAGCATTTTGTGTTTTGTGAAAAGAACTGATGTTAAGTGGAAGTGCGATTATCCAGACTGCGTATAAGTAGAACCCTTGTAGTCGTAGGATCCATAATGTACATGTAGGTTGTACTAAACTACCTTGTATTGCTTTATTCCATGCTTATCCTTGACTCATCTGTTAATGACTCCCTTATCATCTTTGTTTCCAGGGAAGTAATGACAGTGCCTTGTGAACCTTTTACAGAGGAAGTCTCTCGTGGTTACTTTCGGGACATCATTCTAGGAATTGAATATTGTAAGTTCACCATGGTCATTAGTTTTGGTGCTCATGGTTACCATTAGGTTGGACATTGGGACACGTGTTTTGGGTATAGGGACTCTTATTTTAGACATGGTGACCCTATTTTGGCCATGATGATCTCTGCTTTGGACTTGATGATCTTTAGTTTGGACATGGTGATCCATATTTGGAGAAGGTGATCCTTATTTCAGACATAGTGATCCTTATTTTGGACATGGTGATCCATATTTTGGACAAGGTGATTCTTATTTTGGACATAGTGACTCTTTTTGGAGGGCATGTTGATTTTGTTATTACACAGTGACCTTTATTTTGGACAAGATAAATCTTATTTTTGATGTGGCAACCCTAATTTTGGACAAAATGACCCTAACCTGAAACTTGGTTGTGCTTGTTTAGATATAATGACTTTTATTTTGAAAATGAACACCTTTGTTATGGATATACAGTAAACAAAATGAAACTGTTGGGCTTAAAAAGCTTCTTAGACAGATGATTGATTTCTGTAGAGCATTATCAAATTTCTGATTTTTATCATTAATAGCTGATTTGCTCAAAACACCAGCAGTGTATATAGTGTACTCTGATTCCACTCTGAATTACGGATTAGTTCAATAATAAATAGTCTTAACAACTCAGGAATAGTGTATTAAAGATTTTATTTGCACTTTGCAAAGATATAAAATTTGCCAGGTTTAATGCAAGCTGTTTGTCTTGAATTTTCAGTGCACTACCAGAAAATTATACACAGGGATGTAAAGCCATCAAACTTGTTGTTGGGTGATGATGGACACATAAAGGTAAGGCAACTGATAAACTGTTTTGTCATCAACCAAGGGAACTGCAGTTGCATCAACAGTAAAGGGCTCCCTCAGCAGCCTCATTACCTAATCACAATTACAACCACTGTCACTAACAAGACTGTAATGTTTCTGTTCAGTTTGTTATTTTTAAGTCGAGTACACACAATAAATTTACGTCAACATAGAATGAAACCAAATTCATCACAGAGGCCTGTGCCACTCACCAGCAAACAACATAGCTCAAACACTCACAAACCAATAATTCAGCTGGCATTTTCACCCATAATATGTCTCTCCTTTGACCTGTCCTGCCATTCATCTGTCAAAATCACTGCCAAGATATCCTGTTATATGCTTCATTACAGTGTTTTATTGTTTGCTCTCTTCCCTCCTACCTCAGATTGCAGACTTTGGAGTGAGCAATGAATTCAGTGGTGGTGATGCTTTTCTCACAAACACTGCAGGGACGCCAGCCTTCATGGCACCAGAGACTTTAAAAGATGACCAGAACAATTTTCAGGGAAAGGTAAATAATTTGAATTGTCATAAAGTTTTCTTATGACATGGTAAACTGGCACAGAGTTTTTACTGCGACTTTTAAGTAACATTTAGTCAGTTATCTCCTTCAAGTTGCAGCTTGAGCTGATGCTAATATAACAGCAGTGCCTATTGCAACTGATTTACATCTTCAGATTCAGTATTGTGAACCTGAATATTAGAGAAAAGATGCAGTGTTGGATGATTTTACTTTATTTTTATGCTGGATTGAACAACAGAGGGAAGCAGTTGAGAAGAAACTAGATATGTAACAAGAAAGAAAGAAAGAAAGAAAGAAAGAAAGAAAGAAAGAAAGAAAGAAAGAAAGAAAGGAAGTGAACAAAAAAAAAAAGAAAGGGCCAAGGCTAAAGCAGAGAAACTGTAGAAGGCAGCAAGAAAGGAATGGTGTTGCTCAAACTTTGTGTCACTTATCTGTAAGCCTCCCATAACTAACTCAGAAGTCTATTTTGCTTTCTTCCAGGCTTTAGACATCTGGGCCATGGGGGTCACTTTGTACTGCTTCACATATGGTAAAGTGCCTTTTGAAGACGAATACATCCTGGGATTGCACAAGAAGATTCTCAAAGACCCAGTCAAATTTCCAGAAAAGTGAGTATTATAAAAAAAATCGTAGACTAAAAGGTACCCTCGAAAATGCTTACAAGAAAAGATATGGAAATTTCCACAAACTGTGTAGCATAAGGACTGATCTTACTGTTTATCACTTTGGGACTTACAACATCTTTCAGAGTAGATCTAGTTTCACTTACAATGCTTTTGTAATAAGTATTTTTTTTTTTTTATGGTAGCACCTTCTGAAACTAGAACCACTAATAACAGCAGTCATTTTATTTGACAGGCAAGCAACGAATATGCTCCCTTTTTACTCTGAATGAAACTTTTGTTGTATCTGTTTACATGTAATGGGACAGAAGTCAGAAATAAACACTGTAGTTGTGATGTTTTCATCACTGGTATGGCACAGGGATTTAGGTGCTATCTCCCTCCATTCCAAACCCACAGATGTGACGCCTGCCTTAGGTGCAGTTGTTAGCTTGTCTGTATCATCATAGAACATCACGCTTATTTACCAGCATCATACCAGCAGCGATTTGTTTGAGCTAATTCTTGATGACCCGGTGAAAATAATTCAGAGTTGAATACATGTTTGTGCTCAATCATATTAAAGAGGAACTCTGCACTGTGTGATTGTGAGGGCAGCAGTTATAATAAAGACGTGTTTATTATGAATAAGCTGTTAAAGTGCATTTTCTGGTAAAGAGACTTCAGAGAAAAACTTTCAAGTGATGCCAAAGACTTGTGTCTGTTGAATACCTCTAAACAACATACGCCAAGTTCATCATGCCCTAAGCTTTTTCTGAAAACTTGCATTCTTGCACCATGTGAGTTGACATTGATATTTTTTTACCCTTTTTTAACAGACCAGAAGTCAGTGAAGAACTGAAAGAACTGATACTTCGAATGTTGGATAAAGATCCGGCAACAAGGATAACTTTAGCAGAGTTGAAGGTAAGAATGAAATATTTAAGTTGTCAGAATTGTTAGACATTATTTCAAGAGATTTCATCAGATTTAGAAAGTTCTCTTTGTGACATGACTGGCTTAGGTAGATATAGTGCATAAAATTTTCTTTGTAAAATACATTTATCTTGATCTTGTTAAGCTTTTATGGATTTCAGATCCTTCAGCATAAAGTCCAGCCTGTTTTTAACTCGATATCTCAATTAACTGGCCAGTATTTCTTACAGGATCATTCCATAGAACTTGTCCTGTCAGTTACTAAAACTAATGAAGTTTTATTTTGTCAGGTGTTGACCAGCTTCATTTTAATGTCAGCAGTAACAAGTCTTTATGAAAATGCACTGACATCACTTCACTCTACTGGATATTGGAGTAACTGGCAGAACAATCACTATGGAATGCCCCTACAAATATTCCAACACAAAAACAATGACTTAATCTAAATCCATAAGACTGGCTGAGATGTAAGGCTTAAACATTTTCCTTTCTTGATCCTTTGCATTTTCTTGTATGTCCAGGATCATCCATGGGTGACCTGCAATGGTCAGTTCCCACTGCCTACAGAAGAGGCGAACTGTGAGTTGGTCACTGTCACAGATGATGACCTGGAGAATGTGGTCAAGCATGTGCCTAAGATTGAAACACTGGTGAGGAATAGGACTTAGATGATTTATTGAACAAACTTACTTATGAATGAAATACTGTCAACTCTGCTAAACTGCAATTCCTTATGGGAGCATGGGAAAAGTTGCAGTTAAGGAGGTGACTTTTATACAGAAATATATTTTGTGATGTGAAAGGTGTTGTGATTCAGTGGAAATTGCAATTATCTGGACTGCAGTTAAATGGGGTCCATTGTATACAAAGAAAATGAATGATCAGTGGTGACAAAATCCATTTACACTATAAATGAGTGGTTTGACATAAAATATTGCTTTTCTCTATTTCTTATCATTATTTTTCATCATGCATGAAAATATTCATGTACAGATATTTGAAAAAATGCAACTGCTTCCATGTTACAGGCGAAGAATTGCACATTTACCACCTTTCAAATCATCACTGATTTGTTATTGTTGTTATTATTACTATTATTATTACTATCGTCAACATCATCAACATGAATGATCAGAATTGTCAGAAACAGTGTCAGGGGCAATGAATGGTTTGTTACCTGTTTTATCTTTCTTTTCCAGATTATGGTCAAGAAAATCCTGAAGCAGAAATCATTTAGAAATCCTTTCATTGGAGCAAGGCTTAGCGCCAGTGTCAAGGAAGAGTTCCAGAAGACTGGCCGCTCAAATTCCGCCCCTGAGTCTTTCAGCCATATTATGAAAAGGTATTGTACATTGCATGCAGTATTTGTATGGTTATAACCATAGCTGATTAATGCAATCTCAACAGGACTCTTGAAATTCTAGGCCACTTGCAAAGCAGCCTCGGTGCATAATGCTATGCCATGGCCTCGCTGGGTGACTTGACGATTGACTGCTTTGATACCTACTGACAGTCTGTTATTTGGCTCTCTCAGTTGGGCAGGATGGGTTGAACTAACATTCACTTTACGTCCAGAAGGTAACCTCACTTGTATAAAGACTTGATGTAGAATAGAATAGTGCTGAGAGAAAGAAGTTTTGAAGGCCTGAGGGAGGTTTGGTGAAATTCTGAGAAGCAAGAGAAGAGAGAAGGATTGAGATGAAGAACAGTGTATGTAAGGCATTTCGCTGAACAACTATCAGTGTTGTTGCAAAGAAGGAATGTTGGGTGAAGGGGGATGAGAGGGGCTCAAAAACTTGATTGTTTTATACACCACCTACCAGTTTAACAAGTTTATTAATCAGCTTAGGTTTAAAAAAAAAAAGTACAGTAAAGTGATCAGCAAGAGGACACACTTCAGCTGTCAGTATACCAAATTAGAGGACGCACAACGAGAAGTTTGCCAAATGCATGAGAAATTGTACATTTTTGAGGATCTGAAAAGGATGCAGTTTTTGTCAGCTGTAAAACTAATAATGTGCCGGTAATATTTTTGTTGCCAATGTAGAGTGTGATTGTTCTTTGTTAAGATATTTCTAGTGGAGAAAGTCTTGCTAGGTTTGGAAAGAATATATAGATAGCTTAAGTTTCAATTTTGGATTTCTTACAGACCTTTATTTCATTTCAGAGGCAGGCATACACAAATGGCATTCCTTCTATTTGATCATATTGTATATTACAGAATAAGATTAGATGTGAATTTCATGTCTATTTCGTGACATACAATATGACTGTAACAACAGGAAATGCCATTAACTGTGTACATGCCTATCTCAGCTCGAATGATTTATAAGATATGCAGGTGTGAAAATAAAGCGTTCTAAATATCTATGTGCTGCACGTGGTTGTAGTCTGTTTATCTTTCATTAAACTAAGTTGATCTAATCACAACTAAACCTTTGTTTAAGTTTTACGGACAAAAGCCAGTTTTAGCCTTTTTCACATTTACTTGGTAGTTTTATGTAATCCACAAAGCATACATTTCAAACTGATACTTAATGCACACATAATATATTGTATAATACATAATTGTTAATTTTGATGTTTCTACTGCCTTCTTCTTTCACAGAAAAGTGTCTTCAGACGCAAACATTGACGTCCCGCTGATGGAAGATAGTTGATGAAAGCCCATGCTGTTTTCCAGTGCAAAAGTGTGCTAGAGCAAATGACTGAGCACGACTGAAGACGGCAAGAGACAGATTTAGAGCAAAACATCTTCAGCCCATTCCATATCCACTATGCTGCTTGTTATTTATCCTTACCTTGTTGTTTTATCTCCACGCACACTCTCTATCCTACCTGGCCATGGTAGAACTGATTTGCCTCCTTGTCCTGATGGTAATTTGCTATATATGACCCCATATCTTTTTGTAGGATACCTTTATCTCTAAGTGTTTCCATTTCATACATGATGGAAAGAATTTAACATACTGGACCACAAATCAGCAATGCCCAATATGTTTAGAAAGAGGGCTAATTCTTGTTTCAGTCTTTTTTTTAGGGCATATCATTGTTTACATGATAAAAACTCACAAAGTTAATTTTTGGTGACAATCTTTTTTTCTTTTTTTTTTGTTGAAATTTATTGTTCAGGTTTCTTTTCACACCTCACCACCCCGTCCTCTTCTCATCATACACACAAGATATGAGACTCAAATTCAGTTTGTAATTAAGAGAAATAAAAACAATATGGACCACAAACCTCCTACTCCATTAGGCCCACTGAATCAGCAGAATCACTGAATTTTTTAGCAGATTTTGATCAAAAACATCCTGCAGATTTTTGGAGGTTTTACAGAAGCATGAAAAACTTATTTATTTCCACACTGCAGGTCCCTAATAATTGAAATTTTCTCACAAGTGTACGAGTTCATATTATGTGACAAATGCAACCTAATATCTTTATTAAAATTGTATTTTAGATGATTAGCAGGTTTGCTGACCTGAAATCCGCATGATGAAAACCTGTGTTGGCAGTTTTATTGAATGCATATCTCCTCTCCGCACTAGCAAACAACCTTTTGGTTTTTTTTTTGGAGGTGAGTAGTTTTTTTTCCTCCTATAAAATTTCCGAAACCGTCTTTGTGAGGTTTTATCATGAAGACAATGATATCTGAGACATGGGTGCATTGTTTCATCATAATACATGACCCTGAACAATATGGAGCATTCAGCAGTCTATAGTGACCTCATGTTTCGGGGATGCTTAACACTTTTGGTGGACCATATTTGGCTTGCTGGTCAGTCGTTGTGCATCTGTAGTGTAGAGCTATAATCTTAGTTGACACAGAGCAAGAAAACTGAGCCCAAACTGCAACTCTCTTTCTATCGCTTGGTTTTGTTAGATTCACCGAATGAAAGTTGCCAACAGCTTTCAGTAACCAAATTGTGAGCCATAATTTGTTGGCAGTGTGGAGGTCAGTCAGTGAGTACAGTATTGCTCTTTTGCAGCGTTTCAGCATAGACAGGGTACTTTTATAAAGAAGCTATTCAAGATATTATAATGACTGTATTGTGTAGTGTCCCCGTTACTTTGATAGTTTGGTTCCCACCTTCTCTCACCCTGTGCTGTTTTCCTAATTCCATCTCAGTGAATTCTGGAAATTAATTATTTGCTTGGGATGAAAGTGACAGAAGAACATTCTGCTCAGATTGAGAGAGACATTACAAAGATTTGTAATTAAGTGATACTTGTTTGCTTAGCTGCTACACAGTGACATATCGTGATTGTGCTTCAAAAGTTGCCTTAGTCATTTGCCAGACTTCAGAGACAATGTGGGGGGCATGTCTTCATGGAAAAGCAAAAGTGAATCAGAATGTATCTTTCTAGCTGCAGTTTGGGCAAGAAAGTACTGGTGTGTTTTTTATTGTTTTTAATATGAGAAATAACGTGGGCCTCGGTCTTATAAACACCATGATACCCTAATTAAAAAATGGCCAAAACCTAAATTAAGCCATTTTCGAAGCACAGTGACGATGTTTAATTCCCTTATGTTTGTGGCTGACATGGCCACAGAAAGGTCACTTTGTGAGTGCAGCTGATATACTGTATCATTGATACTTCAAGAGGTGAAACAGAACTGGAGTCGAAGTTGTAAATTCTTAGACATAGCAAGAACTCGGTTAGAGCAGAGGTTGCTACAGACTCTTTGAAATATGCAAATAAGTTTTAGAATGTTGTGAGGACAGATGTGATCATTTATATATGTTTGACAAACTGCTCGGTCATTGGAAATTGTTCGTAACCTTCCGCAAGCCCCTCCCAAAATATAAAGTGTCCATGTGTTCATGATTCATGAAGTAATTGACAGTGAGCTTTGCACCCTTAATTACAGTCTGTGTGTCAGTAGGCCCACAGGCATCACAGATGTCTTACATCTTTCATGTTGGTGATTTCTTTCAGTATTACATTCAGCTGTTTCTATGTTATATTGTCTTAGATAGAGCAGATAGGGTCACCAAGATACAGTTAGCTGCCACAGAACTGGTTTGTTTTTATCTTCAAGGAAATATATAACGGAAAAAAAAATATTTACAAGAAACTTCTGTAATTGCAGTCCTGTTTATGATACCTTCAGATTCACAACTTTATGTCTAGAGGATTGTGCCACAGATGGTCCAAGAAGTAGTGACAGAAAGTAGTGATCAAACTGATTAGAACCTTAGGGCTTGGGTCTTGGCTATATTAGTCTGATCCTAGTTGGTGAGATCTACAGTACAAGCAAGACCCTTGCCTCAACACCTATCAGGTCCCCGGGCAGAGAAACAAGGGGACTGAAGTTGAGTGGGTGTCTCTGATGGTCATTGCTTTGTTTATCGGTACAACAGGACCAGTCCTCCTCTGGTCACAGAGTTTACCCATGCATAACTTACTAATTAGATTACACATGGTATTGTCTCAAGTCCAGCAAGGCATGATTACTCTTCTGAATAAACAATTACAAACACGAATTGAGTCAGAAGTAATCATGAAGGTTATTAACAGACACGACCAGGGTACCAATTACATTTTGGCTATTCCAAGTAAACTTACAGATAGACTTTTGAATTTTATTCAGTTTGTGATCAGCCTAAATCTCACCCAGACTTCAACTTTTGCAAGTCACTGTGAGGTGAGGATGAAACAAAGAAGTGTCTGTGGCAGAAATACTTATAATCTTTATGTTTCCGTATTACATTATTTTAATAATAAATACCATCATACCTTTTGTGTTTTGATATCATGTTGGAATTATGAACATTAATAATCAAGAGATGCCCTTAATTGCTTATCTTTGTTTTCATATATAATCCACTTTTTGATATATCATTTGTTGCTCCATATGTTATCCTAAAGTATGTGAAAAGAATCATATATATATATTTTAATCCTAACAACATTTTGGATTAGATTATTACAAACTAAGATCAATCTGTCCATGTGTATAGAACAGGACTCATCATGACATTTTTTTCCAGTGTACATTTCGTCACTTCAGTGCAATTAAGATAAGATAAGATAAACTTTATTGATCCATGCATGGAAATTTGTTTTGAACAAGTGAATAACAACAAAAGATAAATCAATATTTTTTTCAAAATTCGATTTTGTTGTGTGATTCCATGCAGAGTTAATAATCCGCACATTGTGTTCAGATCTTAAGCCATGGCTTGAAATTGTTTTGCAGCTGCAAAAGCTCTCAGTTTGGTACATTTGTGATCACATGTAAAGAAATGAAAGAACTTTTACCCCTTCTGTTTTGCATTAAAATTACTAGTTACAAGGTTTTTGCACTAAGGTGACGATTTTGATTATATTGGTCCTAACAAACTAATGCAAATCATGACATACTTTTGTCATATTTTTATATCGAACTTCATATAATAATATACTGTTTGCAATATGGTGAAAAACATTGTGATTTTGTTTAATCTTGATTTTAATGAGCATAATTTTAGAAATTTATGTATAAGATTTTTTAAAAGTACAATTTATTTCAGGCATTTCCTTCTTTTATTAAAGGTAATTAATCTTAGCACAATTTCACTCATGATTTGTGTTTTTCATTTTTAGATCTTATAAGGAGATCATTAATATAATTTTCATAATTAACATTTGTGACAAGACATAAAACTTTATATTTAGTTGATGTTTGTTAAATCTGATGTATTTAACCTAATCTTCCTCAAGCACACAATCAAGATGGCAATTTCTGTTTACCTACAGCGTGAGAGATAACTATTGAATTTGCCCATCTTTTGAAACCTAAGAGGCCACCTATAAAAGGAACTTGCACTAGGTGACACCATTTAATCTTGTCTAATCTTGGTGAGATCATGCACTGGAAAATATGACTTTGTTTTTACAGTTCCTAACAATATCATCCTGGCGCAATAGATCTTGGCATTTTTTGCCCGCTGTGCAGAAATGAAATGATGCACAGTATCATCATAATTTGACAACTGTGGAGGGAATTTTAGCTTTAATTTTTAGTTTAAACTTATATTTTCAGAACAATTATCACATTAGGATTTCTTTGAAATACATTAGACTTAGAGTGGTTAGAAGGTGAAATAGTGACAGGAAAATATTACAATGACATGAAAATGTTATTGAAGTCATATACTTCGAGATGGTGACAAGGATTTAGAAGTGGACAGTTGCATCCACTGCGATCCAAATTTTCAAGATAATGATAAATTTAGCCCTGAAAAAATAGTGTGTTCAGAAAAGGTCTTGCTAATAATGTATCGCTGAATATTCGACAGCTTAACTAATCAGTACCAATCAGTTAATATGTAAATTGTGCATAATTTCATACTGGGAAAAAAAAATTGTGAGGTTGATAAAATTGGTATTAAAACACTAACTTCATAGGTCTTATAAGAAACAAATGACATGAAATTTCAGCTTGGACTAAGAATTATTTTTTTTGTGTGTAACATTTTCAGTTTTAGCAGTGATTTGAACCAGGAAACTTTGAAATTCTTTGTTGCCTAAGGGGCCACCCTAGATCATGTGATACTTTTCCAAGAAATTCTGACCTATAGCATGTTCATTACATGAATGCACCAAGATACATGTGATCTCCTGATCGCAACACCTTAGCAAATGCTCATATTTGTTTGAGCACTTGAACTATTGCGACTATTCAATAAGTGTGTTAAGTTGTTAAAAGTCAAGTCAGGTGCCTAATCATTTTGGGCACTGGTAACACAGTAAGGGCTGCTAAGAGCAGAGGTGTGGGCTCTGTGGGGAAAAAAATCTCTTAAACCCGAATTCCCCAGGGTGAGTTATAAAATTGCATGCCAAGGAAGGGAGTACAGAATAAAAAACACTACAGCCGCATATAGAATCCCCATAAGTGATACCACCGACATACCACCATGTGTTTATGTGAACCACAGTTTCTGTCTTCAGTGAAACATGGTGGCCATGCTTGTAGGCTAGAGGCTAAACATTGCATATAGAGAGTATGGGTCTGCCTATGACAGCATCTTGTGACATCTGGGAAATTAAGCTTCTGTAGTGTGTTTTCATTCTGCTGCACGGGGTCATCTCTCTGCAATAGTAAAAATTTTGAGAACACTGCAATTTTATTGATGTGCTGTTCCTTATCCATAGTTCCTTATCACTGGCCCATAAAATTAACATTGCTGTGTGCAGATATTATTGTACTTCTTGATTTCGACAACTAACTAAATTCAGTACCAGAAGGCTGCAGTCACCCTTTAAGTCTGATATATTTGTACCTGGGCTAGTGATATAAGCCCCATTCTGACTGATTGTGAGACAGGTTTGTGTGGCTTGCTGTTTCATGAGAAGAGCTCCTCTGAGGAGAATGGTCTCAACAAAGGTCCTTGTTTTATTCTTTCAAATTTCAGTGGAAGATGCATGCCAGCTCCCCATCTACCCTCAGTGGTCCCAATCACAGTGTTACTCTGAGCGCAAGAGAGCAGTGTAAATGTTCTACCACTATCCTTTCAATAACTGCACTTTTGTTTGTATTAGCCCTTGTCAATGTACATACTACAGATATATTTTATGTCTATTTTGTATGCCTCTGTACACTACAATACATCAAAAGAGAAGTAAAGAAGTTTCCTAATTATATATTCTGTTCCTTTTGTTTCATGCCTTGTGTTTGATGTGGAGTGGCCAAATACTCATTTGCCTAACAGTGGTGAAATGTCGAGTGCAAGAATTTTACCATACATAAAATGCACAATGAACACTAAATCATGAAAGTGATGAAGGAATCCATCACAAGTCAACTAGGGTTCAGGTAAAGGTATCTTTGCAGCAATGGAATTCACAAGTTGTGTGTATAGTGGAGCCCCTCTAATATGGACACACTTAGTACGTAAATGAGGCTACAGTATTTTTGGTCCCCATTTTTCTTCTCTAAGGTTATGGTTAATGGTATGGTTAATACATATTTCTGTTACAAAGTACACTTTAGGTCGGTCCCAAAGTGTAAGCATTATCTATGCTCCACTGTACTATCATCCGCACCAAGTAAATTACTGCCTACACCCTTCCCAGCCTTCCTAATCTTCGAAGAACACGACGTTTTTATTTACATATCTTATCTTTGTGCACAACTGTGATAAGTGTGTACTTGCAGTAAGATAGCAAAGTCTTGATAAAGTACAAAAGGCAATGGACAAAGATAGCGACAGAGAACAATAATACAATATATGTTATGGATAACAGTGAGACTATCATGTTTGGCATTCACTTTCACCTTGTACTGTTTAATCTGTCATGTCTGTCCCACCATTTATAAAATGTGATTTTGACTGCCCATATACTGTCTATTTAGGTCTGGACATGGTTAATAAACTTGTACAAACAATTGCCCATTACTCATGACATCTCCATAGATACTCCACATCTCTAGTGATAATACTAGCTGTAATGTGGCCTGTCAGATTCCATTATTTATGGAACTGATCTATTGTTCAGTCTACCCATTGAATTTTTGGTCATTCCCTCTCTCTGCAACAGTTCCTTCATGAAAATGAAAAATGTGAATACAATTTTTATTTACCCCATGGGGAAATTGGTTTACAGTGTCATACAGTGTTATACATCTCATTCATAATGTGTCAGTCATTCTCATAAAACCCGCTACATACATACTAAATAACAAAGCCAAAGACTAATGGAAATTCATGTTTCATAAAAATTTATTGTTTTATTTCAACCATTTAAAAGAATGGGATGCATCTTCTTAAGAATCATTTCTTTTAGCTGTGACAAATACTTTTCTTGTGAATAAAAATTAAATCATAGAAGACAGGAACAAAACTGCTAAATAAATACAACTCTCTTTGGTTATCTTTCTTACAAAGTCTTGCATGTCAATTTTGTTTTGCTTGAATGAATACAGAAAGGCATCTTTGAATATATTGCAAACTCCATTTTTTTACCAAAACAATTCATGAGATTAGGTAAAACACTCTTCAATAATAATGCAAAATATTCACCCAAATGTATATTAAGTAAAAGTGTAAGCTATTACCCCACATACTGTACTGTTCAGCCAGATGGCTAACCATAAAGCTTGGACAATCAATATTCATTGTAGTGCATGGACAATTCATAAACAAGACTTATTACAATAATCTCTTACAATGTAATCAGTAATATTTTGAAACACTCTGCAAGCCCAAAAAAACTGCAAGATATGCTTGACCAGTTTAGAATAATTATGAAATGGAGTTTTGATTTGTCTAAGCTGCAATGAAAATTGCAGCCCCCCATAGTCCCATTCACCACAAAGTCTTGAGGGAAGTCCTCTCCTAAAACAATCCTTCAAAACAGAGGAGAAAACAGAATAAAGGATATCAGTCTGATTTCGAAAGCGCCAATGTCTTTGGCAGAAAAGAACACATAAAACACATTCTGCAGGATTATCCCGCTAATGCCAACCAGAGATTGGGGAACTGGCCTATTATAGCCCTGCTGCAAAGCAAACTAGGTAGGACCCTTGACAATCTTCTGTGCACTGTTGCAAATGCAATCCAGACTGGACCAGGCTTTCCACATGGTCGAATATAATGAATGCTGAAGCCCACCATATGATTTTTGTAATAAGCATGATCTACAGTATGTCGGGTTTTTTTTTCATAATAAAACAACATGAACAAGGAAATAAATTTCATAAACAGACATTATGAAACTATAAAATAATTCATCACTGTAAATGAATCAAGTTAACATGAAATTGCAGCTGTGATAAGTCACTGTCTCATACAAGACCACCAGTGATCTTGTGAAGGACATATATTGACGTAAACCATAAAAAAATCTCTTTTAGCATAAAAAAAGATGAAGGATGCCGTACATAGTACTTCAGTTATTTGCCAGTGAATCTACAGGGCAAAATCTGACATGTCACTTGAAAGTTTGCCAGCTATGCTTCACTACATCTTTTTGTACACCAAATATGTTGAGCAATGTAGATCAAAACAAAACAAGACCATCATTTTACAATATAGGTAGTAAACGGTAGCTTCTGCACATATATAATTATACTATATATATTTTTCTGTAAATTTTAAAAATGCCTCTCGTAGGTTTTCATCGATTGGTCATACAAACCAGTTAATGTATCAGTTAAATCAAATTTTCTGACATATAGACACACACTGTATATCAATACCAATCTCAATGCTCTTCAGCAAATTTAAATAAAAAAATCAATCAATTCATTCATCTCATCCAACTATTGGTAACATCAATAAATCACCACCAGGCAAAAATAACTAATCAAATTCATTCATCTCAGCCACCTATCAGTGACTTCAATAAACACTGCCAGGCAGAAACAATTAATCAAGTTCATTCATTTCATCCAGCTATCAATCAGTCAATTATCACAGAAATAATTATTAATCTAATTCATTCGTCTCATCCAGTTGTAAATCATATTAATAATTACCACCACACAGTGGCTCTTTATCTTCAACATTATCATCATGAATGTGCAGTTTGATAAGTACTCAAAACAATCAAGCAATCAATCATAACTGCCTATCATCCATTACAAAATCATTATACATTGATTCACCGGGAAAGGGCCACATTGATTGGTAATGAAGTACTGGCCATTTTTTTTTCCTGAATGATAGTTCTCAAGCTCGGAGAATTTCTTTGCATCAATTGGGGATGTGGTCATCTACAGACGACTTTTCTCCTGGTATCCATCAAATACCAGGTCCAGATTGTGAGCCTGAGCTGTCTCTGTGAAAGTCTTGTGCTGCCCTTGAGTGCACAAGGGAGTCAAGTCCTTCTCACACCATCTGTAGAGTGAAGCAGACATCCATATGAGACCTCATATTTAGACAATGCCTAAGTATTAACTTAATCTTTAGACATAGTGTTTATCACACCAGTCTCATTAACATAGCAAGGTTCAAACCATCATCACTTTTACAGATGAGGAAAATTGTAACAAAGCATTTACTTTGACACAGCAAAATCTATCCCATTCTTATGGAAAGAAATGAAAAGTATCAGACCATTTTGTTGGACAAATCATGGTTCAGACCATAGCAAGTTTCAGGCCATTCTCTTGGACACAGCACTGTTAAGAACAATCTTAGATACCACAAGTTTTAGACCCTCTTTAGAGAAGGTGAATGTTACCAGAATGGCTGCTCTACACTAACACATGGAAAATATGAGCATAACAAAATTTGAATAAATCATGTCAAGATAAAGAAAATGACAGTTCAACTTAATCTCTGCAGATTATGCTTTTACCCACATCCTGATGATATGCAAACTTTAATCATTCTGGTCATGAGAGGAATGTATTGGTGAACTGTTGCTTAGGCACTAGCTTAGATTAGCAAAAAAAATTGGTTGAATGTCAGCAAGTTCAGCACACAATATTACCTTTGAGCTGTGTAGACATCTGATGGGGTGGCAGATTCATGTGATGCATGCTCAATCAACAAAGCGCCTGAAATAAAAACAACATAAAACATTTCACAAACAGCACAAGGCATCAATGCCAAATTTCCCAAACTGGCACAGCAGTACATCCAATAATTTGACCCAACATAAAGCAGGGGCTGTAGTAAATAGTATTTTTGTAATGGTTAATATCACAGTTATCTGACTGCCGCTTGCACAGGGAAACAAGGTTAACATAGAATGCAAAAAATAATTTTTCCATGATATTACCAGTTGGCTTAACATTTTTTTCCATGATAAAATGATAATTAAAATGGTTCAATGACGACTTTACGAAGTGGAAATTAATCTATTTTTTTATGAAACTTCATCCTAGTCATTCGAAATGAAATTATGAACTGCTGATTCCTGGTACATTCCTGACCTGGAAACACCAATGGCAATTTTCCAAAATTTTTTCTGATCTCCTGGAGAAAGCCATACCTCACATCACACCTTAACACTCTTCCACCATGACCTACTATCTGTATAAATTTTTGCTCATGTGATTGTATTAACATACAGAGAATCATGGATGTAAATGAGACATGTAATAAAAACAGCAGAAAATGGCCGAAACTGGATGGAAGCTACATAAGCTACCGCCTATTAATACATCACCAATACCATCACTATGGAAAGCTGAAGTCTCATGACCATAGGTATAAAGGGAAAAGTACAAAATAGCACAAACATCCCTGGAGAATGAATGGCTTTCAAAAGCACTTTGAAACCTTCATACCCATATAAATTCTGGCCAAACTGAAGGCAAACTCCCTTGCAGCCATCTCTACACAGTTGGCAGGCAGCTTTGTTGCATACTCCAGGACATCAGTCACAGCCTCCTCTACTTTTGTCGCTGCTGCCTGAAGACTTGGAACATTCTTTGCCTGAGCCACACGAGTTACGACATCCTTGTGGTAGTGGCCAAGCACAGTTCCTGCTGACTTGTTGATGGCACGCAGCACATCAAGGGAGAGGATGTTGGTAGTTCCCTCCCAGATGGCATTGACCTAGACAAACGTACAATAAAGCCTCGATAATGAGCATGGCTTTGTGCATAGATATATATTATGTTTCATACTTAGGTATCCTTATAATCAAGATTCACTTCAACAATAAAATAAAAAATAATCCATGTATTGTGAATTCATACTGTGCATAAACTTATTATTGGGATACTTATACTGAGCTTCTACTGTAGTCGCTGGTGATAAAAAGACAGCCAACTGTCTCTAGGTCAGTAATGTAATATGTAATATATTCCATACCCAGACAATGCTAGCTCTTGTAAATTCACATTACCATTATCAGAGGTGACAAGATCACCCCATACTTTTCTTAACTCCTTGGGAAGTCTGCAGTGAAGTTACCACTTTACAAAGTATTTCATTACAAGACACCAGACAATAGCTCTCACTACTCATAAGCAGGTACTCAGTTTACAGATGGGAGGGCCGTGAAAAGTGCACACTGACACAGGCATAGGGTGTTAGTAAGTAACAACTCTGATCATTTACTGATCAAGAATTCAACATGAATACCACTCAGAGTAGTTATAATAGTTAAAGTATAAAGATATAAACCAAGAGAGTAAGCAAAATTCTTGTTGTGAAAATATACAAATTCTGCCATCATAAATTATAGACAAACACCGCAAAACTGCTGGGCTCAAGCTGTAATCCTTAAACACAAATCTTGAAATCAGATCTGTTATAGAATATACCATCTCTGTGATTTACAAATTAAAGTCATACCTGAGTATCCCTAAGAATTCTGGGCAAATCTGTGTCCTCAATGTAACCCTGACCACCAAAGCACTCAAGGCCCTCTGATGCTACTGCCACAGACTGAATGAGATACAAAGTAATGGAAGGTTAACTCTTTGTTTACTTTCTATGGCTGATTATACTTTAACAACAGCTTGCATCTGTTATTTCAAGAGACAAACAATTATTCTGATTTTTCTCTCTCAACACAAACACACATACACGCATGCATGCATGCCTGCATACACATGTGCACAAGTGTGCATGTGCACACACCCAAACACACTGAGAGAGAGAGAGAGAGAGAGAGAGAGAGAGAGAGAGAGAGAGAGAGNAGAGAGAGAGAGAGAGAGAGAGAGAGAGAGAGAGACAAAGAATACTGAAATTATAATTAAGATCTAGGCTAGTGACAAGCATTTCCTGAATAAATAGATATGAAAAAAACAAAATATCTACACATCTGCATCCCAGAAAGGCTTCCTAGAATCTTCTCCTATTTTGGTAGTGCCAAACTGATATGTATAAAAGATCCATAAGCCATAGTGCTCACCTCTTTGGATGTATAAAGTTTGGCTAATGGCACTATCAACCTGAGGACTTCACTTTCCGCCTGCAGGGTCTTGTCCATGGGGAGCACTTCCTGTCTGCCTAGTAGACGTGCGATCTCCAGGACAAAGATGGCTGCTGCCCTGGCCTCTATTTCCATGTTGGCCAATGAGTGGACATGCAAAGGGTGTTTGTGAAGGATTTTACCAAAGGCTGTGCGCCTGGTGGCATAGTCCCTGGCCAGACTTGTGATCCTAGAAAACAAGGTGTTAAAGGTATAATATCTATGCTGGTATGAAGCAAAGACATCAGGGACACAAAGTAGTCTATAGTTTAAAAAAAAAATCCCTCAATTTTTGAAGAGGCATAACTTGAGTTCTTCTGTCCACACCTGGGTGAAATTTTGTATGCAAGTTTTTTATGTCCCACCAGTGATCGGTTTTCAGGATTTCTTAACTTAGTTGATCTCTAATTATTTTTTGAAGTTGGTTTGTATGATAAATACAGTTTATCCATACTCAGATGTTTGATTTTTCCATGATCCTGGCTTGCGCCATGCAACACAATGTGCATTCAGAAACTCATGATTCTAAAATGAACTCCTGTAATATTTACTGAGTATGGCCAGAAATTTAAATCATCACTCTGCTTGAATACTGACATATCTTGGGCCCCCATTATTATACTAGAGGTTTCTAGAAAGATGAAAAAAACATAGTTCTGCATCACATTTCTCTTGATTTTAAGACTAACATAATAGATTAATCAAAATTTATTCTAAGTAAAACTATATATGGTGGTAGCGGTGTGAGAAAATATCTGATAAAAAACACCACTGAACTGAAGTTCATTTCTGTGTAACAAACATGCACAAGGTAAAATGACAGAAAATCCGAAAACATCATTCATTCACTGAATTTCCACCTGTGTACCTTTGCCTCTGACATGATTAGTGGAAAAAGGCTTGTTTGGGATGCATCACATGTAAAGACATACTACAGTGAAACTCGGATATAACGAGGTAATCGGGACCGACCGTCGGTGCTCGTTAGAACCGATGGCTCGTTACACGCATGGTCCACTGAAAATCATGTAAAAACTGTCAGTAGTGTCAGGGAGACCCATGTACTAGATCTACTAACATGGCTAGACTGCTCGCCGCGGGTAAAGCGGAAGCGCTTTGTCTACCCAGGGGTCACCCAGGTAAACATGCCATCACTGACAGGTGTAAACAAAGCAATGCAAATGTTGAGAGTCGAGAAACGAATGACTGACCGATCGTAATCACCATTTCTGCGATTGTTATGACTGAAATCAAAACTGCCTAGCGCAATGGTTGGTCTAAACAACAGGTTTGGCCAATCATTAGCCGAGCATATCAATCCCATCTTCCTCCCGTCACATGGTCACATATCCACCACATCCTTCCCTACCCCGCTTCTTTTTCCGCACATGCGCAATAGGCCGGCTGACCTTCTGTCTGCATCCTACTGGTAAATTACATAAGCGAGACAGCGAGATTTGCCTATTGTTGGCAATTGTTACGTAGCCTAAACGTTCGAGTTCCTTGCTGCTGAAAGTTTTATTGCAGACGAAAGGGTCGGTTACCTCGTTAGGGCCGCGTTTAGCGGATTTTGTGCTCGTTATATGAAAGGCAAGTTTACCATTACAAAGAAGCAAAAAAAAACCGGCGTTTTATCCGTGCTCGTTATATTCGAGTTTCACTGTAATTAAAAAAAACTGTACGATAAATAATAGAAGAAAATCTTGAGGTATGCCTTGATGTGGTCTCGTGAATAAAAGGTCAAAATGTCAGAAATGTGCACCCAAAAACAAAAAATTATAAAATGGGATAGTCATTCCTTATGTACATGCCAGCCTGAGTCAAACCTGAGCCAAGGAGGAAGGAAAAAATGTCAGCAGTCTTGTAGTGC